>JAATLQ010035633.1:47707-199766 GCA_013421005.1 Heliconius erato x Heliconius himera
TTGCTATATAATATTCGCAGGCAAGCTAATGCCTTGAGTTCATTCAAATGACGATAACTTTTTTTTTAATGAACCGATTTTGATGAACCAAACTTTATTACTTAAGTTGAGTTAAAACAGAGCAATTGGTGAAATTTTCAAGTAAATCGGTTCAGTACTTTCAGAGAAAAATGCGGACAGAAATATGTCGACAGACAGACAGACAGACACACAGACAGACAGACAAGAAATTCAAAAAAATCTTTTTGCTTTCTATTATTCTTTTTAAGTGTCCCTCTATCCATTTCAGTCAAAATTACTAAATGTACAGACAAAATATTTTTACTGTCTTATTATATATAGAGATGGAATAAGAATAATATTGAAAAATGCAGTTATTTGTTATATTTAAAATATTTCTTTTTTTATTTAATACATCATCAAGCCTTGGTACAGTGTGACAGCATATGACCGTAAAATCGATGACTATGGGTTCGATTACCGCTAGGGAGAACGATTAGATTACATTCTTTTTACATTTAAATATCATATATAATACTAGACACTTGGTCCACATCCTTTTTAAATTAATATGAATGTAAATTTCTTATCATATTATATTAAACATTATTATTTATATACATAATTAATACTTGCATAAGGAAAATTTATCTTTCATTATTTTTATAAATTATTTACAATTACACTTAAATTATTTTCCTTTCCTTTCTAGGAAGACAAAGCGCGGCGTTAAGTTCCACAACTCAACGCGCAATGTCTCGAATGTCTTAAAACTAGATTAATTGAAGTATTTGGTTGTTTACCTTTAATGCACTAACCAACAACAACAAAGTTGGGCGGAACCGAAGCCAGTAAATAAAACCACTCTGAGAACTCTGTTGTAAAATTTGATTTATTTGTATAAAAGAGTAACCACATACGACGTCGTTGTGTACAATTTTGAATTGTTTAGCTTTCATTACCCGGGGCCATTGCTTCAGGCAAAATATATATTCAATTTCATCTTGTATTTCCTGTTTATACTGGGACGTTAGCAGACAGGTACCTACGATATTCATACATATTTTACCTAACGATCCCATCCTGAAAAGTATTTTAATATAAGATCACATGGCAGTTTTGTTATAATTAGTAACCTAATTTTGCTTTACGCTGTATTCCTAGCCTCTTTCGCATCGTCTACTATCAACAACCTGTTCAAACATGCCATTGCATACATGCTCATTCAGGAGGTCTTCTTGCTTTTTACTTGACCTTCCTTCAATATCTTCGATACTGTGTTTTCGAAGCTCAATCGAGTTGTCCCTCTACCTCTTATGCTTCCCTTATAAATTTGTGATTTATGTTTAAAAAACAATATCAACAAACAAATTTATGGTACAAAGCATACTCTCTTCAAGAATGCATAAAGTGACAAATCACTCCGTTCTGCGTTTTATGTCACTTCTCCGGTATAAGATTTGAAATCACAATCACTGTAACGACTCTATTATCTCCATAATAGAGTTATCAAGTATGCTTTTAATAGTACACTTTTCAAAGGAATCGTTCCTTTGAATACAACTTTAACTTCTATTCAAAAATATTTCAGAAATAGCCTTTTATAAAATTTTATATAGTAAATTTTGTCAAGAAGTTGTTAAAAGGTTTCCGTTCAAATATATTCTATACACGAAATTGATGTGAAATATGAGAAATAGAATCCTGTCATACATACATACCTATGTTAGACAAGTTATGTTATTCAACTGGTTAAAAAAAAATTGAGGCCAGTCATGGCGAAGGGGCACATGCCTGTGACTATAAACACGATAGGATATGGGTTCGATTCCCACTCTAGAAACTTAAATATTTAGTAATTTTCACTTCTTCGCTATGGTGTCGAGGCAAAGTGACGTTGTTCCGCCATTCAACACGCATGCCCCCAGAATGCCGCGAAAAATGGGGAACGGAGTTTCTTAACACGCGTTTCCCTCTGCATACCCTGCTGGGTAAGGGATAAAACGTGAAGCCCAAAAAAATAATACCATGTATTTACTTACATATTATATCTGCAGCAATCAAAAATAGTACAACAAGCAGTCCGACGACACACACCACAACACATATAGCAGTTTGTGCGGCAAAACCCAGAGCCTCGTTGCTTATAAACACATTACGCCAACTATTTTAAAATATAATAAAGTCTCAGTTGCATACTATAGAAATATAAATTAAAACCTTAAAAAGAATTTGGTTTGCTTTGGTTAGTCTTTACCATCTACAAATATCTAAAAAAATATATATGGTCAAAGTCATAAACCCGGGTCTCCAGTCCTGATGCTTTACTTTTTTAGATGTTTTCTAAAATATTAATATTTCTTTGTGTGGAGCAAACAAAGTTTTCGAAATAAAATATGTAACCTATATCTAATCTTCACAAAGTACATATTATTTACTAATCTAGTGTTAAGACATTTTAGCTAGCCCGAGGCCTGTACATTCGTCGTCTTATAAATAAATCAAATAAATCAGCTTCACGCTGACTCCCGCATACTGCAGGGTAGGCAGAGGGAACCTAGTGTTAAGACACTCCGTACCAGAATTCTGGAGGTATTGCGTGCTGAGTAGCGGAACATCGCCGCTTGTCCTCTACACCAGAGCGAAGAAATGGAAATATAAATTTAAGTAAATATTTCATCTCATCGATTGGGGATTGTACCCACAACAGTTTTTACAGTAACACTTTTTGCCCCTGCGCCACGACTGGCCTCAATTCATCGTCTTGATAAAGTAAAAGTTATGGGCTTTAATAAATATATTGTCATAAATAAACATTAAAAATAAAAATAATTATCAAAGTTTGTGAAACAAAAATAATTCAACATCGTCCATACAAATTACAAACAAGGAAATTAAGACGATATGTAAAGCACACAAAAAATAAGGTAAGAATAACTTGTGAGTTATTCATAATATTGATTTATATAAGAATATATAAATGAATTCTAAAAATTGGGGAACGGAGTGTCTTAACACTAGGTTCCCTCTTGTTTACCCTACCCTGCAGTATGCGGGATACAGCGTGAAGCTGATTTTTTTGTTATATAAGTGAATTATAAATACGTATTTACCACATAACTTTTAGATGAAATCCATTTTATATGCAAGATTAGAATTTGACTTTGAATTGAAAAATATTGTCAAAATGACAGACACAGAAAATCAAACAGAACGTTTGTATGATAATAGTAAAATTTTACTCACATTTAAATAAAAATTGCTTAATTTCTTTTCTTTATAAATAATATTCAATTATGAAGAAGCACCTGGAAAAAATTTATAAATAAAATTAATTTAATTTTGTAATATTTGGACATAAAAAATATTATTTTATTTCAATTGTTAATTTGATTATTTATAAAACACTTTTGATATAAAATGGTGTATTTAATTTGTATTTTTTTTTCTATAATGTTATATATCTAGAAGAAATAACAAACCAAATATATATATTATATATTTATATTTAGCGTTTTTTATTTTTAGCTTCAGAATGTATACGCCCGCATATAACAGGGTAGATATAGAGAACCTTCCTGTCGAATTTTCTGAACATCGATCATTGCGAGTTGAGTTGCGAAACTCAACACTACGTATTGTCTAATAGCCAGAGGGGAAAAATTAAAATTTAAAATATTTCATTCCCCCAAGTGGAAATTGAACGTACAATCGTCACTACCACGGCCTCCTATAATATAATAATTAATAATACTTACATAAAGACTCAGCCAAAATAATTAAGCCGCCGACGACGAATGCTATTATAAGGGCACAGCACAGAAATTTACAGCACAGTTCAGCACAGCACCGACAACAACATGCACAGGGATTCGGTATTGGAATGCAGCAACCACCTCCACCACTTCCAATTATGATATTCCGAAAACTAGAAGTAAATAAAATGTATAAATAGGTTTGTTTTTTAAATTTTAAATATTTTTTACATTAAATCAAGACAACTTGAAAAATTAAAAAATTAAAAATTAATTAAAAATTAAAAATGTAAAACCGTTTAGAGGTCGTCACGCCGTTTTTTGAGATAACATCTCTATTTTTAAAACATATAGAACTCAGTTGCATGAAAAGAGAATTCCTTTATATTTTTTATAGATCAGCTACACAATAATCTCTTAAGTTCACACGTGTTAAATATTTTAATTCAATTAGTAGTTATGAAATACACAAAAGAATATGTAAAAGTTAATAGCAAAAAAGATTTTATATCTCTATTTATATCAGATAAAATCAAGTAATTGGCTTTTATAAATGCAGTTTTCTGAGTTATAACATAAGAATGAACTTATCAAAGAAATTGTATGAAATTTTGGCAAATAGAATATAAAAGATATACATATTTTAATACCGTTTCTCTAAACGTTTATATAAACGATCTCCATTGTATTCATACAGTTTTATGGAAAGTCATTTTACAGTATTATCAGCGAAGGGAGGCAAACACGACAGGTAATGTTAGTCCTCATAAAAGTAAGCCTGAGTTTCGGAGAAACAGTGATTATGTAAGGTATAAACATAAAATGGAGGAAAACATAAAATTTTGACGATAAAGCTGTACATATTTTAATATCTATTTTTATTTATTGAATTATATTTTATGTACCTTTTATATTTATGTATGATAAAAAAAATAAAATTACGCTGCAGGCAGCTTTACGCTGAATTCCGCACAATGTGGGTAGGCAGAAGGAATCTAGAGTTAAGACACTCCGTTCCCCGTTTACCGCCGTATTCTGGAGTCGTGTTGAGTATGTGTTGAGTGGCGGAGCTCATCGTCACGCTTTGCCTCGACTCCAAAGCGAAGAAATGGGAATATAAAGTTAAATAATTGTTTCATATCCTCAAGTGGGGATTGAACCCACAACCAGTCACGTTTACAATCACACTTTGTGCCTCTGCGCCACAAGATATTTATTAAATAGTCTGTTATAATTCTATGTACCACCCACCATATTTTTTATACAATTCCAACAACGAAAGGTTTTCGGAAGGAATCGCTCTAAGCGATAAGGCCGCCTTATACCTACATGTACATTTTGTTTATATTTCAGTTAGTACCTATGTAATATGCATAATTTTTTTATGTCCAATAAAGTATATTGCGCTATTATAATACAATAGTATTGTATCTACTACATAAGTTATATCATGAATCACATTAATTTGAATTATATTGACGCACAATATTAAACAATATTCTTTTAGGGTTTAGTTTAAATACCCTAACATTTGAGGGGGCGCGCTGTTGTAAAATTTACAACAACAGTTTCTAAAACTTTCATGTTACTTTTTAATTTCTATTTAAATTGGTCCAGGTTTAGTCATATTCTAAATATCAAAAATTCAATATAACAAAAATTAAATAATCAGAAAACAACTTTAGACTTATAAGTAATTTAATAAAAACAACAAAAGTAACACGGAATCACAATAGTACTGTATTATGAAAAGGTTAGGATAGTAAAAATGGTGCATAATCTGATTGATGACAAAATATCACATTTTAATGTAAAATGTCCGCAGTACCTGTGCTTTATAATTTATTATAGTTGTTTATTTTTATAGTATTAAAATGCGTGAAACGCGTAGTTTGACAATAAGTGGGCTTTTGCATGTTTTTCATTTCAAGTATTTAAACATTATTATTAAAAACTAGTAAAATAGTTATAGTATTTATAATACCGTCAAATGGGGTGAATAGAAACTTGGTAAATAGAATATTGTTTTTTACACTTCAAATCTATAGATATTTTTAATATACTTTATTTAGCTCCATCAATCGTGACTTATAAAATAACAACCTATAAAATAATACCTATTTATATGACCAATACTTTCATTCGGAATTGCCATTTCTTTAAGTTTCCTTAATTTCTAAAAATAAGTATATTTTTTTGAAATATTTTCACATATCATTGCTTATTTATATATGTTCTAGTTGTCTATAAAACATCAATTCAGAGAATATTTATTGATAAAATTGTTTTCGTAAAAAGTAAAAAAAAAATAAAGTTTGTGTTAAATTAAATGGCGCGCTAGAAGAATAATTTTATCATACTATTATAAAATTCATATTTTTTGAAATGTTAAAAAAAATAATTACCTACAAAAAGTAATACATTTATTTAATTTGTTTTTGATATCAATACAATAAATTAACACACACGTAAATACTTCCAGTATTCACAGCTTACTTACACAGCTTACGCGGTGTTTGTGAGTTCGACCCCTACATTTGAAAAGGTTTTTATTTTAAAAAAATATATTATTTTGGAAATCCAGCGACAGGCTCCAGCAACCAAAATAACACAATTATATAGTCACGTTTTAAATGAGTGTAAAGTAGAAAAGACAATATCGAATCATTTTCTAAAAAAGCATGCAGACGTAAAAATAAAAATAAAATCAGTATCCGGATAATACATTCAATAACAAAATAGAAATACATTCCTAAAATCTGAAGGGTTCTTTCTATATCCAAAGGGGCTTAGAGGATATAGCTGGGACTATTTATATTCAAACAAAAAATAAAATTAAATAGTTCGCCTTATTTTTTGAAGACTTATTTTCATCTTGTAATGTAAGTACCTAACTACATACTATATGTAATCATAAGTGAGTGCTTTGTGTCTGTAGAGGCACAATGTACATTCCTTTCATAAACATAATCAAAAAACAAAATTAAGGCCGGTCGTGGCTTAAGGGTGTGGCTGTAAACGAGACACGGCAGAGCGAGTTGTGGGTTCGATTCGCCCTCGAGAAAATGAAATATTGAATGTTTTCGTTTCTTTGCTCTGGTACGAGGCAAAGCACGACGTTTAGTGCCGCCGTTCAATACGCAATGCCTCCAGAAAGAGGAGCAGAGTGTCTTCAATACTAGGCTCCCTCTGCCTACCCTTTTACATGAGGGATACAGCGTGCTGCTGGAAAAAAGAACAAAATTAAATTACCACTTTCATAAGTAAACTTCCTTTAAGCCTTGGGCTAGCCGTTTAGCTGCCATGTTGTACGCGCCAGTAACAAAAGATGACTAATATTATTAACCAAATTTAAAATAAAAATTATTTTAAATTTATAAACATTATGAAAAAACATTGCATCGAACATTAAGCTTAATTTTCAACAGCAATTTAAAAGAACTTTTATACGAGTACCAGTTTAGAGTCAACACAGTATATTATGGCTATAAAATAGCATCAACATATTCTCTCTATCTCTTTAATTTACTTCTTAATTAAAGTACAAAAGACGACCATTTTTTAATATTTACTATTTTTCACGGACAATTTAAGAACAACTTTAAATAAAACTTTGGCAGTAACATTATGTATTATATTTAGTTAATATACGAACGAAAAGCTCAGAGCATACTTACAAATTTCCCATGTAAATTAGGTCTTTGCCAGAAGCACGCTCATGTATTTAGATTTCTTTTAGCATATTCAAACAGATTTTTGAATTAAACATGGTTTCATTTAAAACTTACCACATAATTTATATGATAATGAACTTTTGGTAGAAAGCACTCCATAGAATTAAGTATCCATATCCATGTTACTTCATAAAGAAATTATTAATATTTACTTGTAAATAACGTTCATTTTGTGTTAAGAAATGATTGTAAATACTTATAATATTTTGACAGAATAATACAGAATAAAATTTATTTAATTACAGATTAAATAGTAAATGTACTAACTCCAATGAAGATATTCTATATATAAAAAATATTTAAATAACAATTATTTTATGCAAATGGAATTTATCAGTTCTAACCAATATTATACAACATAAGCTCTGCTAGGCAGAAATAACCTAATGTTCAAACATTCCAAAAAAAATCATTCATGAAAACTATCAACTATATATATATATATATATATATATATATATATATATATATATATATATATATATATATATATATATATATATATATATATACATTACTTGTAACACGGATGCGTTGTTCTCATTTCCTAACGAATGATTGCAATAAGAAAGTAATATCTGTTTACAATTATTTATAGAGCAATGACTTATTTTATATTATTTTAAAGTATTTGAGGTAGTCGAGAGCAGGCGCAGTGAGACAGCGTCTGCGTCCAACGCAACGGTTGTGGGTTCGATGACCACTCCATAAAATCTATACTAATATTTATAAAGCTGAAAAGTTTGTTTCGTCGAACGTGGCAATGCTAGTAACTGCTGGATCGATATGTTTGTGTTGGATAGTCCATATATCGAGGAAGGCTGTAGGCTAGCTGTATTACATCACGTTAATCTTTTCCATGTCGTCCAGTGTGGCTGCGGTAAGTTATATATCGTGGCACACACAACTCTTAGTTATTTCCATTTAAACAGGAAAGTGAAGTTGCAGATAAAAAAATATAGAAAACCCTGAGAAGGAGAGTTAATGTCTGACAAATTTTGTTTAAAAGAAATAGAGATTGTATTTGACATAATGAAATTTATAATTTTGTCACATGTCGTGAAACTTACTGATGTAACAAATAAAAATAATAGAAATCTTTCTTTGTATATAATACTAGGTTTATCACGATTATTTTTTACATTACATATGTATATTGTTCACTAAACTTATTTAAATACAAAAAATGTCAGGCCACTACTTTTTTTATCATGTAATATTAAATTTACACTTCACATCCGTAGAATAAAACAAAAAGTTACATATTTTCTAAACCAATATTTTATTGAAATAAAAACTGCTAAAAATATAATCAGTAAAAAATATAATTCACTATTGTATATGAGATGCCTCATTTTGATACCTCGTAGCTTACTAAAATGTACAAAAAATCTAATATATTAATTCTAATGTGACATTTTTCTTCTTTTGCCTTATTTTTTGTATAAGATGCGTGAAATTTATGCCAATATTCAAGGGTGCTATCATTGTAGAGTTGATTTCTATAGGCAACAATGTATTCTTAATATCAGTTCTGATATTTCTTTCATATGGTATGTCAGTTGCCATTTGCTGATCTAAACAAAGAGAAGCGCATAATAGTTTCTTATAATAAAAATAACATTTAAAATGTTCAATATCTAAAATAATATTTAGATTATTGACACAAACAAGTTGTAATATTACAAAATTATAGAAAAATTATTACGCCAAAATTATAAAAAGTTAATTTTGCTTTAAAATATAGCTTATATAAAAACCACTTCAAACATTTTAATATTTTCCTGTGATTCTCTGACCGCACTTTAAATTAATAAATTATTTTGTGCTCACTCGTAAATAATTTACTTTTATTCAAGCTTTCGTTAGTGCCTAAAGTACTTCATATTTTTTTCCTTTTTTTTTGCTTGACACTGTGTTGTATCTCATACATAGCAGAACATAGAGTAGGCAAAGGGAACATGAGAATCTAGTGTAAGACATTCCGTTCCCATCAAGTCACTTCCATTTCCCATTTTCCGCGGAGTTCTGGAGGATTACTTGTTGAGTACTTGCGTTGTACTTGCTTGTTACTAGAACGAGAAAATGAACATATATACGTAGGACTGTTCCCTATTAGCACATAGCACAAAATGATTGAGACATAAAAAAGTGTAAACTAAAAAACAGAGTAAAACATCACTAAATTTATTTTGTGCCTATCTACATATATTGTATTATTTTTTTATATTTTAGGGCTGTAAAATTTTGCTCAAAAGGACTCCCTTATTCTACTCTACATAATTATCCCCAAAATAATTTTGTTCAACTAACAGCCTAAAACATCACATATTGTATGCAGTATATAAACTACTTACCTTCCTTATACCTTGCTGTCTCCATATCTATATAACAATAATTGTAGCCGAGCCCAACACCCAATGCTAACATTATTATAAGTGTGGTGATAAGGCAAGTGACCACTGACGCTAACGCGCACCATGATATTAACCTAAGAATATATTAACGTTTTAAAATATTATAATACTTTCACGCTGTATCCTACACACAGCAGGGTACGCAGAGGGAACCGAAGAGAACCGGTAGTGTTAAGACACTCTCTTATCCATCTTTCCGCCGAATTCTGGAGGAAATTTCTCTTGAGTGGTTGATCTTCTGCGGATTCTTGCTCCACGACGGGCCAATTCTCTATTTTCAGATATTTTTAAACTTGTTTTTGGAACTACTTACTTTTCAAATACATAAAAAATATTTCCAAAACAGTATGCTAATCTGGTACAAAAGCACATCTAGTATAATAAAATTATATAATATTAAAAGATTAAACTTCAAAAAAGAAATACAAAGATAAATAAAGACAACAGATAAACAAAGAATTATTTTTGACATATTATTTTTTTTCAATAATTTTTTAACAACTGGACAGTAAAAAATTTAAAACTTATATGCCTAAATGTCAATAAGTTACTCTTTACTCTTAATTTGTCAATTTCATTTTAAAAATATAAGATAATTGAATTTTATTTGGATTTTATTTGGTCGACGAGACAAAAGTGGTTAAATATTAAACAACTGCTCGAAACTACCATGACAGATTACAAGATCTTAAGTGAAAATATTTCAGATTCTTTAAAAAAGTACGTTAATATAAATTTAAAAATACGTATATAGTACAAAACATAAAAAAAAACTTGTTAAAAAATAGCTAAATCGCCGTTCTGAACGAAGCCGTTTATATCAGGCGTTTGAAAATTAATGGTATGAAACATATAAAAAGCGAATAGCAAAGCTTTTACGCTTTGTGGAACTAATTTTACCATACTAGCCCTAATATCTTTTTTATAGGAACTTTATTGGATATAAATAATAATTGTTCATTATATCTTTTTATTGAGGACGTCGTGGCCCAGGGGCACAAAATGACTGTAACTGTGACAGTTATAGTTTCGATGCCTTTTAATAATAAATTATTATTTATTAATATTTTCATTTCTTTGCTCTGGCACCAAGGCAAAAGAGAGAATGCTTCAAAATTCGGCGGAAAGTGGGCAACGGAATGTCTTAAGACAATGTTCTCTCTGCTTATCCTGGTGCGTGCAGGATACAGAAACTTAATTGTTTTTTTTTATAACTTTAGTACGTATACTTCTTATTACTTATAAATCAACCAATCAATTCCAATTTTACCATAGTGACACTTGGGATCCACACTCGGGTTCGAGAGTGGGACGAATATAAAGAGAAATAATTTATTACTTATTACTTTTCACCTAAGGACGCTGCCTGAAGGGTTGAAAAGTAGTGGATATTAAAGATAAATTTTAAAAGTCAATAAAGGGCCCCATATTATATTAGACTGAAATCCCGGGGCCCCCAGATCTGTGTAATTTTAGCAAAGCTGATAATTTGGGGATTACTAGTTTAATATGTAGTTAACAGACAGTAAGCGTACGCGCACTTACTAGAAAGTAGCCTTTCAGAGGTAGCGCCAACTAAAGGTACGACGTAAGTCTGGGGGCTTCTTGCTATCCTATGAATTCTACGTTATACCATATAGTCATTCTATAACAATATATGGCTAATTGCATATATCCAAATAATAATTAACATTTTAATCAATAAATAAAACTTTTACTAAAATATTTAACTGATAATTTAATGTCTTAAATTCACAGCAAACCAAGATGGATGATATGTGTGATATTTATAGCAGGTTTAGCCATTATGACACTATCTGCAGTTGGCGCGGGTATTTTCATAGGATATACATATTGCTATGTGGCCCATAGGACAGGTCTTAGCCCAAGTAAGGAAATAAAATATTAGTTTTTTTTTGTATTGTAGATTTATTTTTCTATTATATTTAAAATTCGTGATATCTAGATTTGAACACGAATTCTTTTGGAAAATTCAACTTAGTTCAGTTTATTTATTAAGTATGCTAAATCGGCACGTTCAAATATTTTTTTTTTAGCTTCACACTGTGTCCCGCACACAGCAGGGTAGGCAGAGGGAACCTAGTGTTGAGAGACTCCGTTCCCCACTGTCTGCCGAATTCTGGAGGCATTGCGCGTTGAATGGCTCGCTCGCTAACTCAACGCCACGCTTTGCATTTGCACCAGAGCAAAGAAATGAAAATATAAATTTAAGTAAATATTTCATCTCCTCGAGTGGGGATCGAACCCACAAGCAGTCGGTTTTACAGTCACACTTTGTGCCCCTGCGCCACGACTGGCCTCATATAAATTATTATCTCTATTATTTTCATATAAAAACTGCGGTACCTAACTGCGCTATGACTGGCCTCAAATTAAATTTGTTACTTCATATTAAACTTACCTATATGCATTATTGTAGTTAACGTTACTCAAATAGAAAAGTTACAAATGCTGGAAGTACCTGTTGGAATATCTAAAGAAAATCCCTCAAGAGGATCAATAAATGTAGCTATTTTGACACAAATACAAAACACATTAAAATTTGGACATAAAATATATATATTGCACAGCTACCCTTATAAATTGGACAAAAAGGATGAAATGGAAATGTAATAATGTTCTTTATGTTAATTAATAATTCCCTGAAATAATTAATCATCTATATTATTCATTAATAATTAATTATTGTTATTGAGTAATATCAATTAGTAAATCATTAACATATTCAATATGTTTAAATATATTATTGTCATTAATATATTATTTTCTTTTGTTTTACTACATCTTTTATCCCGCATTTGCCAGGGTAGGCGGAGAGAATCTAGTGTCGCGACGAAGCCCCGATTTCCGTGTTCAGACGGAATACGAGACGAGGCATGTTGAGTATTGGAGCTCTACGCAGCGCCGCTGGGTATAGAATGTATTTACAGTTTTTCACACTGCATCCCGCACATAGCAGAGTAGACAAAGAGAACCTAGTAACCTACAGTTGAGATACTCCATGCACCACACGTTCACGTTCTTCACTTTCCGCCGAATTCATGAGGCATTCGTGTTGAGTAGCGAAACGCAACACCACGCTTTGTCTTGTTACCGAAGCGAAAATAATAAAATAAATTTAATATTTATTAATATAAATTTTCATATAATATAATTTCAAAATACATACAACATAAATTATTATATGTTATTTAATTTTAAAGCAGTAGAAACTCTACATACAAATCAAGACAAATTATATAATAACAACGGCTCTATCATCTAGCCCTAAACCGCATTTCCACTTTAACGATCAATTTAACTCATTTCGCCTATCCATATATGTACATAGATAGATATGGAACCGCACAGTGTTTTACTAATTGTTTGGGCGTCGGCTAACCTTTGTCACTTTATACCAATTAATATTGATTGAAAGCTAGAAAAAAATTACTGATGATGACTCAATGGTCCTTGGATTCAAATTTTATCAACGATATTTGTTTGTTGTGAATTTTGGGTCCTTTTCTGAGTGAAAGCAAGTTTTTAATTCTTTCGTGTCAATTTTGCCGATATTCGTTTTAATATGGTTATAATAACTTTACATATGTATATGTATGAATATGAGCGAGTCGTGGCGCAGTGGCACAAAGTGTAACTGCAAACGCGACTGGTTGTTGGTTTGATCCCCACTCGAGGAAGTGAAATATTTATT
Source organism: Heliconius erato x Heliconius himera (assembly GCA_013421005.1). Lineage (NCBI taxonomy): Eukaryota > Metazoa > Arthropoda > Insecta > Lepidoptera > Nymphalidae > Heliconius > Heliconius erato x Heliconius himera. Next base: position 61,329 of record JAATLQ010035633.1, read on the forward strand.
TACATTTGTATTTTCATTTCTTCGCTCTGATGTCGAGGCCAAAGCGCGGCGTTAAGTTCCTCCACTCATCATGCAATGCCTTCAGAATTCGGCGAAAAGTGGGTAACGGAGTGTCTTAACTCTAGGTTCCCTCTGCCTACCCTGCTGTGTGCGGGATACAGCGTGAAGCCGTTTTTTTTACATATATGCATTCAACGAAAAGCTCATGGTGGTTGGTAACCGCGACTGTTTGTGGGTTCCATTTGCACTCGGAGTAAACTCGGAATATTTAATATTTTCATTTCCTCGCTCTGGTAATGACGCAAAGTGCGGCATTGATTTCCACCACTCATTATTAAATGTCTCAAGAATTCAGCGGTAGGTAAGGAACAAGTATCTTTATAAGGAAAGAAGTGTTTTAACACTAGGTTTCGTCTGCCTATTCTGCTCTGTGCGATATTCAACAGTACCTACCGACTACTGAAGTACGAACTGAAGTACCTACCGACCTACGGTACGGCGCATCTTTATTTTTTTTTCACGAAAGCACGAAGCAGGCAGGAATTCTGGAGGTATTACCAGCAACCTGTCACGTCTACAGTTCCACGCTGGTGCGCCACGACTGGCCTCATCGTTCACTGTTCAAGAATTGAATTGTATATGATCATGCTTTTCTTGATGATATAATGGAATAATTCATTATTAACACAATCAACAACAGACGAGAGTGAAGCTGTTGTTTATAAACTAATTAACTTTCTTTAAGTTATTAGGGTAATTTAAATTATTATTATATTCCCGTTATGGTAATTACTAAGCGTGAGGTTCCACCACGTCTCCAAATGGAACAAAAAGTGGAGAACGGCCTTAACGTAAAATTCTCTCTGCCTAGCCTGTGGTATATACAGGAAGTACGTGAAACTAAAAAAAATTGCACATAATTAAATATGCTTGTGGTAAATTTCTTGTTTTATTAGAATGTAATATAAAAAATATAATATAAATAATTCTTAAAATAACTTCATACATTTTGAAAACGTTCCTCAGAACTAGTGGCGTGTAAATTGATCGTTCTAATTGACGCGTGCCTTCACAGTAATGCGATAAAGAACCTATTCTCATAACATGTTTCAACAATAACCACGATTTAAGTGAATCGGATCCGTTGTAAAATATAATATAGGAAATATTTTATTATTAAATAATTATTTTATTTAGTAGTTTAACGCTGTATCCCTCATATGGCATAAGGAAGTGTTAAGACACTGCGTTACCCACTTTCCGGACACGGCAGATCTCATCGTCACCTAAAATTTTGTTACCTACTAGAGCGAGGAAATTAAAATAGATCATGCCCCTGACTGAGAATCGAACCGAAAACTGCTGTGCTTATAATCGGACCTTACATTGCTGCGCCACGACCGCCTCACTCATTTTATCATTAAAAACGTAAATATTCATAACACACATTTGCATTCATAAAATTACATTATAAAGTGCGTGTGAGATGTAGATAAAGTCAAATTCAAATACTCTATTCTGTTTTAAAAATTAGATTCTGTAAGGGAATTAGAACCCATAATTAGAAGACATATGATGTCATCCTATGAAATGACCTAAAGAAAAAAACACAAATAAAAATTCTTCGAGTTCAAATATAAAACAGGATATATATTATGTACTAACTACATCTCTCAATCAACTACTTCAAGTTTATCTAATAAAAAATATGCTGTGTTGATTGATTCTTAACAAACTACATTTTAATGATACGTTTACTTAAAATATTATGTTATAAATAAAAATAAATAAATCAATTCACGCTGTATCCCGCACAGGCAGAGGGAACCTAGTGTTAAGACACTCCGTTCCCCACTTTCTACCGGATTCTGGAGGCATTGCGTGTTGAGTGGCAAAACTCAACGCCGCACTTTGCCTCGACACCAGAGCGAAGAAATGGAAATGTAAATTTAACTAAATATTTCATCTCCTCGAGTGGGGATCGAACCCACAACCAGTCAGTTTTACAGTCACACTTTGTGCCGCTGCGCTAGGACTGGCCTGGCCCTGGATTATGTTATAATTGTAGATTATTCACATCAACAGTCACATGAAGCATTTAATATTTTATTATAAAAAAATCTAGAATCTACTAAACATAATAATATTTTTCTTGTTTATAAATAATGAAACCCGTACATCTATTCAATATGATTTGTTTTCAAAATATTATTAGTTCACATCAAATTTTCTTGAAACACCAATAAAAGAACAACATATTTATTGTACTGAGATCAAAATTTCTGGTAACAGCGTCGTTCTTTCATTTCTTATGAACGATAATGAAACAGGTTGTCCATCATGTTTCGGCTGTGCCCACATAAGAAATCATTAAAAGGACTACTAAGAGTTTCATAGCTAGACGGTATTCCGTCTCGTCAGACAAGCGAAGGCGACCGCGTGCGCACGTCGGCTTGACATCTTCCTTAAGTAATTATTACTATAAAACCAATATATTCATAATATTCTATGATAAAGTGATATTTTTGTGTGACTGTTTACTCTTTAGCAAAGTTTCTGTGATATTTTTTATAACTGTTTGTAGTGTTATAAAGTTTTTGCGATATTACATCAGTGTATGGTATTGTGACGTTTAATGTCGTCGATAAGGAAAGTGAGTATATTTCAGTAGCTACCCATAGTGTTAAGATTTAGGATTGTGGTTCAGATTGAAAATGATAATATTAATTTATTATGCTTGAATTGTTTTATATGAGCAATCGTGCGTAAAAGATATTTTTTTCATTTATGATTTACTTGCAATTGTAATAGGTGTTTATTGTATCTGGTCTTATATCAATTTCTATTAAAGAATCTTTCAATTCTACAAGCGTAAAATATCAACATTTTTTTAAATTTTTATCGAATTTAACTCTTGTTGACAGCTTGTAATATTTTTAATATAATATACATATTTTATGTATCTTTAGGTCGAATTTCGCTTGCTTTCGCAAAAAAACTCGACTATACATATCTAGATAATGCTAGCTTCGTTTAGATAGACATTTTTTATTTTAATTGCAGTTGACTTGGTACCAGGAAAATTACCGATAATAATGTACATGAACTCACAGGTATATTCATAATATTAATAATATATTAAATATTATTTGTATAAATAAATCAATTATTTGACGTAGTTAACTAAAATGTGTACTTACTTTAAAATACAGCCGAGTAGGCTCAAAGCTACATAGATGTGTCAGAAATTCTTAAATGATTCTGTTAAATAAAAATATCATAAATTTAACAGAGTTTTAAAATTATGATGAGACGTACATAACATAAGTAAAAAGAACGTAATGTTACAAAAATATATACATGTAATACATAATTAGCTTTATGTATATTTTTATAAATATCGAGTATCAACATTGGTCGTATTTTTTAATTCAAAACAATCAAAAGCTCTTATAGAAATAACGATAATGTAGTAAAAATATAATATTAAAATATTACAGATTAAAGTAATAAAAATCATATTAGAAGTAATTTCTGTTTATTAGATCAATAATCATGTAGCTTAAGCGGACGAAGCCGCGGGCCGCTAGTTCTTCAATAAGTCTGTTCTTAATAAAACAATAAAGTACCTTACCAACAAAGTTTATGGCTTTTTAATTATTCTTATACCGTATGACGAACATGTTTTCTGCTTTGCTAGCATGAGATAAGAATTTTAATCCGGAATTGTGCTGGGGAAATACTAAATATAATATTTGAGTTCTAGGAAAATATGGCGATCGGTAATTCACAGATATGTAATTATAAGAGACCAGTCGTGGCGCAGGGACACAAAGTGTGACTGTAAGATCGACTGGTTGTGGATTCGATCCCTACTCGAGGAGATGAAATATTTATTTACATTTTTATTTCCATTTCTTTGCTCTGGAATCAAGGTAAAGCGCGGCGTTGAGTTCCACCACTCTACACGCAATGCCTCGACGGAAAGTGGGGAACAGAGTGTCCTAACACTAGGTTTCCTCTGCCTACCCTGCTGCATGTGGGATACAGAGTGAAGCTGAAAAAAATAATAATATAGTTGATTGATTTACAGCCGCTAATATGCCCATGTTTCTGTACTGGTTTTTACTATTGACAGCAAGTAGTCAATTAAACTACAATTAATGTCAGTAATAACAACTGCTAATGTTAAGATATGGCATCTTCATATCGTATCTTAGGCACTCTTTACCATTACTATATTACCAAAACATATGATATTTACCAAATATACTATATTACGAAAAATATATTATATTTTTGGTAAAATAGTAATGGTAAAGAATGGTAACATACAACGCGTTACCGACCTGTCCAACCAAGGAAATAGGTTTATACAATATTTATATTTGTGTATTGTTTGGTTCTGCCACTTAACAAGTAGTTATCTCAAATTCCTGAAATGAAAATAGAAGAAAGAAGTGTCTTTAGATTTTTTTTTTTTATGGAAAAGACAAGGCAAACGAGCGTCCGGGTCACCTGATGGTAAGTGATCACCGCCGCCCACGACCCCGTGCAACACCAGAAGAGCTGCAGGTGCGTTGCCTGCCTGTAAGGTGGGCTCCGGAGCCCGGCATTACCTGATGCGAAACGCAGTGGCATAAAGCCACTACTTAACGCCGGTTTTAAATGCCGGAGGTGGTAATGATCCGGTCGAGTCTGCCCATGCGTGTTGCCATTGCTGGCGACGTGACTCTACCACACGTACTTTAGTCGCCTCTTACGACACCACCAGTACCAGGATGATCCTATTCTAGGCCGGGATCACACGGCAAAAATTCGATTCTCTCTAATAGAAATGTGTCTAAGCGTTACGTAAAGTTTCTACGCCATAACTTACCAAATGCAAGCCTTGAATTTATTTGACTGTGTAAATAACACTTTGGATTAAATGTCAAGTATTATTTAGCCACTATATATATATTTTTTTATCACCTTCACGTTGTATCCCGAACACAGCAGGGTAGGCAGAGGAAACCTATTGTTAAGACACTCCGTTTCCCTACTTACCGCCGAATTCTGGAAGCATTGCATGTTGAGTGGTGGAACTCAACGCCGCGCGTTGCCTTGACGCCAGTGGACATCCAACCGCAACCAGTCGCTTTTACACCTGCACCACGACCGGCTTTCAATATAAGAAGTATAAAAATTAATGAAATATAAAGCTTATGTGGCCGTAAACAGATTTTATTTTATTTTACATACATATTTATTGCCATAGAATACTATTCAACTTACGAATTTGAAAAAGAAAAAATATGGCTTACAAATAACTGAAAGTTAACACACAAATCTGTGTTGACGATTTTATGTTCGCACAGTTTACATAACATTACATTAACAATGTACCTACATGGTTTCTGTTTAAACATTGCTTGATAATAAATGTTCTAGAAAAGACAAAAAATAAATTAAATATATTTTTAAAAAATCAAATCAGCTTTACGCTGTATCCCACATACTGCAGGGTAAGCAGAGGGAACCTAGTGTTAAGACACTCCGTTCCCCACTTTCCGCTGTATTCTGGAGGCATTGCGTGTTGAGTGGCAGGACTCAACGCCACGCTTCGCCTCGACACCAAAGCGAAGAAATGAAAATATATTTTCATTTATAAATTTAAGTAAATATTTCATCTCTTCGAGTGGGGATCGAACCCACAACCAGTCGGTTTTACAGTCACACTTTGTGCCGCTGCGCCACGACTGGCCTCGCTCGATTATATATTTTATGTAGAGTAAATCATAAAATTAAGCCAGGATTGTATATATAACTGAATTGTAAAACGTTTACAGTTCAAATGTAGTTAGTTATATATGAAGTAGAAATAAATTGAATATTTCCTGCGAGGTCTGAACTCTTGTTATTTAAGAAGTAACTCTGTTATATTTTTAAAATCTGTGTTACATTTTTGTAAAACAATATTATAACAAAAAATGGCTACCTCACTCCGCTGAGTAGACGGAGAGAATCTAGTGTTAGGACACTGCGTTCCTCACTTTTTGTTCGAAACACTGCGTTTTGCGTTTTGAGTCCCGTCATGTATGCAAAACAGTTGATTTGGCTTCAAATATTACTTCATTTTTACATTTTAAGTATGATGATATAGTTATTATATATTTTTTGTTCCATCATGTTAGTGTAGTGATGTAACTAACTTGTTTTTCTGTTCTTTTTTATTGTTTTTGCAGACGTATTATGTTTTTGTCTAACTTCAATTGTTTACGACACAAAAGATTGGTTCTATCTTAACATAGAGAAAAAATAAAATTGTTATGGTTACGTTGCACATTTAATCGAAGTAAAAATTAGTTGAGCGCGGCGTTGAGTTTCGCCACTCAACACGCAATCCTAGAGGGACTCGGCGGAAAGTAGGGAACGGAGTGTGTTAACACTAGGTTCCCTCTGCCTACTCTGCTGTGTGCAGGATACAGCGTGAAGCTAATATATGTTGCACAATTAACAAGATATTGATATCTTTTTTTATTGAAACTCTTAATCCAGATTAAAAATAGTTAATCGCGAATATTCTATTATTTGAAAATATATTCTTAGAATCCCAACATTTTTACACATTAAAGTTTAATTGATCAAGAGATACAGTAGAAGTTAAATTAAATAAGTTTATATATTTTAAGACACTTAAGAAGTAAATACGATTTATTTATGATTCCATATTAATTATAGCGAGTCACTGTTGTGTGGATTAAATATCACTTTGTTAGGGCTTAGCTGTTCGTGTAAATGTTGTTTTTTTTTTCGGGACAATTTTTTATAAGTAAAGTTTACAACCCTTCTACGCCCTTCATTGTTTGCCTCTGTGTTTACAACAATTTTATTTACAACATTAATTAATATTATTACAACATTAAATAAAAACAATTTTATCTCATATTATACACCTTCCAATACCAACTGTATGTTATAATAATATTTTGATTTTTTTTTATTGTCTTATAAACTAATATTATCCATTTATTTTACTTAAATTGAATTTAGTAACACGTACAAATTCAGGCATGTCTATCTACAGGCAATTCTTTTGAAGAAATATGTCAACTACACAAAAGCTTCGTTAAAATAACCGACACGTTTCCCCTTTGTTTATAAACTACGTTTGCTCTAGTTAAATAAATAAATTTGCGTGAATAGAATTTTGTTTTAAACAAATAAAGTTTTGTATATAAAACAATATAAATTAAATTGATAGCGGTGTTGAGTTCCGCAGGTCATACGATGTCTCTAAGAGGTATATATTGAACATTTAAATACTTTATGATTAGGTTGTCATTAAAAAATATATTTAAGTATTGTAAACGTCATTGTAGTGCAGTGGGACAAGTCTGGCTGTCAAAGCGACGATTGCGTATCCGATCTCCATTCGGCGGTAAACTTTATTAGAATTTCCCTCTTTCGCTATAGCAGCACAAAGTGTTCCAATTCCGCCACTCAACACTCAATGTCTCGAATTCGGGGAAAAACGGAGAAGGGCATGTATGAATGATGTTTGGCATCCGGGATACGGAGAAGGGGCCTTGACATTAGGTACTTTCTCCTATCCCTTTATATGCGTGATACAGTGTGACGCTGAAACAAAAATTACACTTAAAGAGTGACGCTTCCATAATTTTTCTATTTAGTACCATTTATTTTGTTATTTACTATAAAAATTTATCATACTGCTCAGTTTAATAATAAAAATAATATACTTAGACTTTTTACGTCGATTCATCCAATTCGAGTAGTAAACACGTTGCGTAAGGCCTCTCACGTTACATTTTTTCCTGATTAGTAACGTTCAGACACTGTTTACTGTTATTTTTTAGGTAGGTAATAAATATATGATTTAAGTTTTTTTTTCTAGAAAAATGTTGGGAGTAATGTAGGGCTATGTCGTAAGTGAATAGAATATTATCACGGATTAGGTAATACACTTTTCATATACATATTTTCATTTTCATATACATATATAGATATTTTATAATATGTAATTTTTTTTTACCTTCCAAATAGTAGGGAAGGCCGAGGGAACTTAGTTACCTAGTGTAGAGGCATTCCGTTCTCATTAAGACACTTCCGTTCCCTCCTTTCGCTGAATTTTGTAGGTATTGCGTGTTTAGTGGCGGAACTTAACGATATATATTTTTTTGTTTTTAGTACAGACATTAAAAGTGAGTGAAGATGACAATACAAAGCATGACAGTGACAACACCGCTAGCCGACAACCCCGACGCACACACGAATAAGACCAGATGCACAAGGTATGTTACTTAATATTATTATGATAAGATCTATATATATTCTTGTAGCTTCACGCTCTATCCTACACATAGCAACATAGACAGAAGGAACCTGGGAACCTAGTGCTACAACACTCTCTGTCAGGTTCTGGTGGCGCGCCGGGCGTTGTTAGATCGAGGAAATAAAAATATCTAATATATGTTTAATTTCCTCGAGTGGGAATCGAATCTACTACCTGTCCCATTTACAGTCGCACGCTTGTACTCCTGCGCCACGACTGGCCTCATATACGCAACAAATAATGTAAATGGAAAATGATTTCAAAATCTTTAATATATTCATTTAAGCAACAATATCCAATTAAATGAATTGGTAAGCCGAGGGAACTAAGGAGTCCTCGTCAAGGAGTCATGTACCTTAGCATTAAGAAACTCCATTCGCATTAAGGCACTTCGAATTAAATTGAGTGACGGTACTCAACGACGCACTTTGCCTCGTTACCAGAGCGAGAAAATAAAAATATTAATTCACTTCCTCGAATGGAAATCGAACCTGTCGCGTTTACAGCCGCACGCCACGGCTAGCTTCAAATATTTGATATGAGTAAGAAATTTAATAATTATAACTCTATCTAAATAAAGCTGGTCTATCAAATCTAATTAATTACAAGTAATTTTACAAAGCTGAAAGAACATACCGTCTCTGTACCCTCTGACTACCCCGCTAGGGATAAAGCGTAAAGCTAAGTCAAGTTTTGAAAGAACATATAAATGAAAAACTTATGTACAACTTAAATATTATGTTATTTTCTGTAATTAAATTATATAATCTTTTTACACCTGTATATATAAGAAGCCAAGTGACGTAAGCAACATTGATTATAATAAAAATCTTTTATTTTCAACATAATAAAAAAATCAAGTCAGCCGTAAATAAAAGCTGAAAAATCGCTTAGTTTTCACTTCAAGTGATTTCGATAAATGTCTCTAATAACAATGTTATTACACTCCTCGAATCGTCTAGGAATTCTGATTTAGCACTTTTATCACGAATAAAAATAAATTGATTGAGATTTTTTACGAAGGTACTGTGTATTTAATTAATAATTATGTTACTTTGCCTATGAATTCATTTGCCTGAAATTAGGTAAAAAAGAGAGAAGAGAAAGAATTATTTAATTTATATTTTAACTATAATTAAGTTAATGACTATTGATAAGACATTTCGTTGATTGGAATTAAAAGAAATGAACTGTTAATGTATTTGTAATTATTTCCTAAATTAATTGGACAATAAAATATTTCTTATATATTAATTTGTGGATAAGACCACTTAAGATTCAAAAATCATCACAATACATTAAAAACTAGCGGACCCGCGTGGCTTCGCCCGCTTGAACTATACGAATATTTATTAAATATATCTATAAAATTACTTTCTGTATTCAATAGGATCCGTAGGAAAATATAAGCATAAATTATCAAAGGAAGGCGAAAAAGTATAATAAGTAGACATAATAAAAAGAGAATACATTTTTTAATATAAGGAAAAATATCTGAGTAATTAAAATGAATAAACAAAATAAGTTAAAGTAAAAAAAATAATCAAAATTAAATCAGCTGTGAATCCCGCAAACAGCAGGGTAGGGTGAGGGAACACTTTACGCTTCATTCCTCACTTTACGCCGAATTCAGGAGGTACTGCGTGTTGAGTGGCAGAACTCAACGCCGCGCTTTGCGTTTTGCCTAACCACAAGAAGAGAAGAAATGAAAACATAAATTTCAATAAGTATTTCATTTCCTTGAGTGGGGATTGAACCCACAACCAGTCGCGTTAATAGTCCCACCATGCGCCCTAGCCTAAAAGTAACTAAAGTTCTTAATATTAAAAATAATTAAGCAAGACCCTCAATTATCTCTATATTAAATTCTATCTAAAACGGATCAGCGGTTTGGCCATGACTTTATAATATAAGTGTGGATTGCTAAATATTTGCAGGCAAACTCATCAGGCAGTCTCGAGTTTATTTAAAAGACGGCAACTTTTTTAATGAACCGATTTTGAAGAAACCAACTCTAAATATTTTGCTGCGTTAAAACAAAGCAATTCGTGAAAGTTTTAAGTAAATCAGCTTAGTACTTTTGGAGATAAGCGTAATCATATATACAGACAGTCAAAATAAAAAAATAAGCTTAAAAATTAGAAATAATTTGATTTCTCAAGTGAAAAGTGGAAAACTTTTTATTCATTGAGTGGATATTTTTTATATTACTCTACGAATAATTTTAGAATAGGACAAAAATAAATATTATTCGACCGTGACAGGACTCGAACCTGCAGTCTTCGGATCCGAAGTCCGACGCCTTATCCATTAGGCCACACGGTCGTTGATAGTATATCGAAATTTAAGATCGCACTCCTTTAGCGCGAAAATTTAGTAAAAATATAAATGAGTTTTATTATTTAAAGGATAAATAGATAACATTTCTATCTTCTAGAATAACTTAATACTTACAGATTTTCAGCTTTGTCTTTTATTTTTAAAATTCCAATTCCTTTTAGAACTCTATTTTAGAGTCTTTAGGTTATTATTTCTATTTATCAATAGATATAAGGTATAAATATTTTAAAGAAATAAATAAAAAATATTGAGAGGCGGAACTCAACGCCAAGCTTTGCCTCGACACCAGAGCAAAAAAATGAAAATATCAAATATTTAATTTTTCTGGCCGCATTTTTTTCAAAAGTAATATTTTTGTCTGCCTTTCTGCATGTCTAGGCTAGTCTCCGGGTTAAGAGAGAACTGTTTTCATAGCACTACCATTAAAAGACAGAGAGAGGGCTGCGTAACAACAACAGAACAACAGAATTCTCGCGGAATTTTTCATTTTACAAGGGTAAAATCATGTTTGTGTACAATGACATAAATAGCATTAGCAAAAACATATATATATAACAAATAATAAATGAATTACACATTATTTCTTAACTTTATAAGAGCAAAAATTTCATCTGTTGTATGTCCATTATATTATATGTAACTGGAAACATTCTTCGTTGAAGGAATTTTTAATTAGAGACCATCCAGTTAAAAATTATCCAATTAAATTTATCGAGGAGTTCCTATACAAGCATAGTGTTACAGTATGTACCTGGGATATAAGTTATAAAATAAATAAATTTAAAAAAATAATAATAATTGAGGCCAGTCGTGGCGCAGGGGCCCAAAGTGTGACTGTAAAATTGACTAGTTGTGGATTCGATTCCCACTCGAGGAAATCAAATATTTATTTACATTTATATTTTCATTTCTTCGCTCTGTTGTCGAAGCCAAGCGCGGCGTTGAGCTCCGCCTCTCAACACGCAATGCCTCCAGAATTCGGAGGAAAATGAGGAGCAGAGTGTCTTAACTGACAATAGGTTCTTCCCTGCTGCTTATTTATAAAAAAAATCAAATCAGTTTCACGCTGTGTCCCACACACAGCAGGGTAAGCAGAGGGAACCTAGTTCCATAAAATCAAACTCTATTCCCCACTTTCCGCCAAATTCTGGAGGCAATGCGTGTTGAGTGGCGGAACTCGACACCAGAGCGAAGAAATGAAAATATAAAATAAATATTTAATTTCCTCTAGTGGGGATCGAACCCACAACCAATTGTTTTTACAGTCACACTTTTTGCCCCTGCGCCACGACTAGCTTCATTTTATTTATTTACTGTTTGTTATATATTGCTTTTCTGTGGCGTTTACTGAGTGACAAATGACAATGGTGCGTGTTGTTGTTTTAAGAGTAAACGGTCTCTACCTGCGTTATTTTTTGTAACGCCTGCGTCGGTCTCACATACCGATAGGAGCCGAATTCTCTAACCCCGGCGTCACGTAAAAAAATATAATATAACTAAAATTAAGGTGACGAAAGGAAGAATTTCCAAGAAAGAAAGAAAAAATTAAAGAATTGAAAACTAGCTTTTTAGATGTCACCGACTAATGCGCTGGTATAGGCAGATTAAAAAGATTATAAAGTTTTTTTTTCTTTTTGCTTTAGCTTCACAGTGTATCCTGCAAATAGCATGGTAGGCAGAATGGAAATAGTTAAGACATTCCGTTCCCATTAAGACACTTCCTTTCTGAAGAAATCTGGAGGCATTGCGTGTTGAGAGTTGAGTCTCAACACTGTTACTTGAGCAAGAAAATATAAAATATTTCATCTCCTCGAGTGGGGATCAAACCCACAACCAGTCGGTTTTACAGTCACACTTTGTGCCGCTGCGCCATGACTGGCTTGAATACTTATATATTCTTTTAATTTTAAATCGTGTATCTAAGTGTTGAATCAATCGTATATCATTATATGTCAATTCTGTGTCTGACCAATCATAACATAGTCTACATTGATCACGTAATGATCATTTACTTTATACGTAGTCATTGAAGCGATGACTTGCGGAATCACGAGATCTCTTGTAAAATAGATTTGAGGCCAGTCGTGGCGCAGTGGCACAAGCGCGTGACTGTAAACACGATAGATTGTAGGTTCATTCCCCACTGGAAGAAATGAAATATTTAATATTTCCATTTTATTGGCTCTGGAGTCGAGTTAAGTTCCACGCAACACACAATGCCTCCGGAATTTGGCGTAAAGGAGCAGAGAGTCTTAACACAAGGCTTCCTCTTCTTACCCTGCTATATGCGGGCTACAGCGTGGAGCTGAAAGAGAGAAAAAGAAAAAAACGAATAACAACAAAAATCGTCCATCAGGATGTTGATACAGGAAATTATCAAACATATTTCACTCATATATATGGAACTGAGAGAGAGAGAGAGAGAGAGAGAAACAGAAAAATAGAAAATTAATAAAAACAGTCGTCCAGGATGTTGATACAGGAAGTTGTCAAATATATTTCATAATATTCATATATTTACGTCATTGTTTCATATCGAAACAATTTGCCATAATATGATTTATTATCTCATCTACATGTAAATTGTTTTACCGGCTTTACGCTTTATGAAATATAAACTCGAATGGTGAGAGTGCCATTGTTGACTGTTTATTGTTATTCGTTGTTCTAAACAAAAAATAATTTCATATCTTTGTTTATTATATAAAGGTTGTTGTTAAATATTATTTATATAAAGAATTTTAAAATAATAACAATTATTTATAAATTACTATCTATCACAGATATTTATGGATACATGGATTTATCAATGTCATCACATTTCAATCCGGACCTATATTATACGACTTAGTCTATATTATACTGAATTAGGTAAATTGGATTAATATATATTACACCAAAAAGAGAGCGATTTAAACATGTTTTCAAACACTTCTAAAAATGGTTACAGGCGCTAAATATTTACTATTTAGCGCCTGTAACCATTTTTATTTTTTATTAATTATTTTCTCTAGTCTAGTCCAAAATGAGAAACGGTGGATTCCTTTACCTTCTGGAATGGCCCTGTCGCGCTTCACATCTGTCTTAGTTTTATTCATTCAAGATCAAAGATAATATGGCTTCTAAGTGTTTTGCAAGCATATACGAGTAGATACATATAAATAATATTAAGAAGAGATTCAATAAATATATTTTTTATTTATTCACAAAATGAAAAAGGTAATAATCATTAAACTTCATAAAAAATATTTATAAAACAGTAAAATGGATGACGTAATTTCGAATTTAGAATGTACACGATAATTAATATGCTCTAATGAATTTGTTATATACATAGTGAGTACATACCTATACTGTTATCTAACATTACGGGTTTTGGCGTGTATAAATATTGTATAGCTTCTTATTATTTTAATTATTCGTCCTCTGGAACCTTTAAAAGCGCGAAAACTTAAATTTTGTGACGTGAACGGTAAAATCTCTTTTTTTCCTATTCCCGTAGAAATTTTGAGAAATCTTTTAGTGTTTGTATAACGTTTAGTAACGGAGGAGTACCAGTTGAATGTAAAATAAATAAATTATATTTAAAAAATATATATAATAGTTTGAAAAGAGGCAGAACAGAACAAAAACGGAAGGCAACAAAAACTAAGCAGAACTGGCTACCGAGCCGGTCCAAGAATATTTGAATTAAAAATATTTTTTATTTCACTCAAAATTTTTGATGCCGTCATTTTAGGTTCGATTCGCACTAGGAGGAATAAAATATTTATTATTTTTAATTCTTCGCTTTGGTAACGAGGCTAAGGACGGTGTTGGTGTTGACTTTCGATACTCAAACTCCATACGCTGTGCCTTGAGTATTCGGTGGAAAGTGGAAAACGAAAGTGTCTTAATGGGAATGGAGTGTCCTAACACTAGATTGCTGTGCTATGTGCTTGATGAATGAATTATTTTCATTTTTTCACCCTAGTAAAACAAACGCGGCGTTAAGTTTCGTCACTTTACACAATGCCCCGAATTTGCGCCGAAAGCGAAAAATAGTGTCTTGACACGAGAGAACCTATTCTCTCTATCTATCTAAATATACTAAATTAATCAATGTACTCATTCTATATTCTTCGAAAATTAACAACAAAGTAACTTTTATAACAAATGTCTTTAAGCGTGTTTTTTTATGCCATAGAGCTTAATACAATGGTGAACTGAATAAAATATTATTAATCCAACTCTCAGTTTGTTTCTGTCATATGTCTTAGTAACGAAAATATTTTGGCATTTTTTATTTAGAAATTTGAGTTTAAAGGAAGAAAATTAAAATGTTTAAGAAATTATTGGAAATATTTTCTGCATTAAACAATAATAATTAAACATTGCTTTACTACATTAATATAATTTGCTAAAATGACAAATAAAAATATACCACGGTAAATCGGTTACGGATGATAAAGTTTCATATACGTCTTGCGTAAATAATATCTCTAATTCTATAATAAATATTATGGGTAATAATTATGAAGACATAAAATATCCAAAAGGCAATAACTACAATATTAAAATATAAAATTTTATCAATATTGAGGCTATCGTGGGTCAGTGGGAAAGCCTCTGACACGTGGGTCGTACCCGCTCGGGGAAAATTTCCATTTTCGAGGCCAAGCGCGTTATTCCGTCATCTAAAATGCAATGCCTCCAGAATTCGGGCAATTTGGAATAGAACGTTTTAACACTAGGTTCCCTCTGTCTACCCTGCTGTGAGTGGGATACAGAGTGAAATATAAAAAAAAAGAAAGAATGTAACAGAATTAGTTGCTTTTGAATAATTTTATTTTACTTTAACATGTCATTTATCAATAAAATACTCCATAAATAAATATGTACTGCATAAATGATGTCTATCAATTAGGTATTGTCTATTGTTTCGTATATAAATAAAAGATAGTTTATTTTATGTGAAATAATATAAAAGATAATTTAGATATGAATAATATAAAACAAGTAATGAATTTTACTCTAGCATTTTTCTTCATATCTCTACCTACGATCAAACTTCACAAAATAAACCACAAAACTATATTTGTACTTAATATATCCAAAAAAATATAATACAAAATTAACAATTTGTCAGTTTACTTTACGTTAAGGTATTCTAAATTAGTTACAAAATATATGAAATTTATACAATTACTAAATAAATTCAGTATTTTTATTTGATTTCATCTTGAAATTCTTATTAGATTTGTAGGTACTTTTTCAGGCAAGAAAATAAAAGCTACCACTATCTGTTGCTCAAATATCAAGTACCTATTTTCTTGATATAGTAAAAACACTTAAGATGTAGGAAAAAGAAAGGATATCATACTATCCATAAATAAAAAATATTTTAAAGTATTACATGACATCTATCTTTTTTTATATTTTTGCACTACATGCTATATAATGTTCATAAAATATATCAATTAATTTTTATCCTTTTCATGATCAGATCTGTCAGAAATTGCGCTATATAACTATAAGGCTGTATATATATTGGAACATCGTGATTTATATTTTTTACTTTTTTTGAAGTGCAAACTTCTTTAGCATCGTCGTAATATGAAAGTATATAAAACGAAAAATTGATAATAAAAAGAGACAGACACATAAATTCATAAAATTTAATGTGGGAGAAAATGAGATAAGATATTTCATGCTTCAGTTGCCACAAGCCTCTTGTATCATTTATAGAAAATGTAAGCTCCGAGTCTGAATAAATCTATGTAATAGTACGAATAAAATGTAAAATAATTATCAAACATTGTATCTCTATGGTCATTACTAAAAACTACAATTGTCCTCTTCCCGAAATTTTACATACGTCTCAACATCTTAAAGTCAAAAATTATTGAAGGTTTCACATTTACCACGTGTAAATTGCACACAGGTTTTTTTTAAAATTGTAATTTAAATGCAAATTTCAAATTTCCGAGGTAAACTTGTATTTTAATATAAAACGATAGTGTAAATAAATATATTAATAAATAACAAAACATTCTTCCTAGAAAACGTGTAACGTGTTACGAAAAAAAAATGAATTGAAATAAATCGTAATTGAAGTCGATAAAAGACAGTTATTATTATTAGAACCATTAACAATATCAACGTGATTGGCAGTAACCATGGCTTGCCTCAACTAGCTTGTACCTAATGCATTCGTCTCGACCTCTTTTACGTAACAATCATAGCCGTTGTACTTGTTATTTATAAATGTAAAGTGACTTCTATACAATTTATACGTCAAATGCATTTCTGAGAATTGATGTGAATTAAAAATAATTACATTTAAATATAATATATACATAAATGATTATATTCCTTTACAATATAATAGTATATACAATGTCATATACAAATAAACATCAAATCAAAGTAACTTTGAATAGTTTTGAGTTCAACAACATTCAATTATAATGATATAAACACTACTATGCAACAAAATAAAAAAATATAACTTTGTAAATATCTTTAAAAAGAACAAAAAATCAAAAAATTAAAAGTAAAAAATATATATATCTCACCATGAACAGACCTTTTTTCAATGACGTCCGAGGCCGTTTGAGCATATTTGTTGACGACCATTATAGAGCACAGTTATCACTGACTTCCTCTTGAGAAGGTGTCGCTTAGTGCTAGTGTTGTGAACCTAATCTAAGTGATGTGCGATCGAACATTACTGAAAGCTAGCTCATTAAGGAGTCCGGATAAACCGAATGTCAAAAGAAAAAACCGGCACGTCCTCATCCGCTTACCGGACTCGGATAGCAATGGACACAGGTAACTACTGTACTTACCTCTTTGTAAAATGAAACTTTCTAACTCTAGTTTGTATAAAGGACTATATAGATTGTGGATTAGCTTTTCTTTCTTCTTACGTAGTGGGGCTGTTTGTAATACGATTGTACGGTATTTTCTTTACATTTTATGTTGCTGTTTTATTTTTATTTACTGTATGTATTTAATATATTTTGTTAAATACTTATTTGACATTTTTTTGTATGAAAAGAAAAATAAAGTAATTATTTATGAATAATAATAATTTACAACTACTTCTATTATAAAATTATTAATGATAAAAAAATATTATTTATTTATTCATAAATTTAATAAGAATAAAATTATTTGACAGTTACTTCTAACCGTGAGATAATTATATAATAAAATATTTAAAAAAAAAAACTACAAAAAAACATACAAAATTAAATACGTTAGTATTAGTAGTTCCCAGCCAAGATATAAGTAATTTTAAGAAATATTTTTATATTAATAAAAATCTACATATTAACTCTTTATACAGGTGGAAGTGTCAGCACCACATTAAATGAAACCACAGTTTTAACTGAGTAGTTAAAACTGTGGTTTCATTTAATGTGGTGTTTATAGAGTTATAAAAGCCTAATATAATTCAGAAAAAAATAAATTCCCAAAAATGAAAAAGTTTTTTTTTCAAACAAAATAAATAATAAAATTCTCATTTTAAAACAAAACGCCATTTGTAAGGATGACGCACGCACACATAAACCTATCAAAGGAACACCGCCGCACACGCCTCATTTCGAAATCCAGTCGTATGTATTAGCGATAAAGTTCAAAGTTGTTTAACCTTTAGTAGTATTTTTGTAGTAGTAAGTGTTTATGTTATTGGGATCTATACGTAATCGCGTCACACGAAATACAGGTATGGATAAAAATCGTGAAATGAAAAAAAAATCCTACGTCCAAACTGTTGAGGCATCTTGATTAATTTCTTTAGGTATAGGTTTGAAATATTTTACCCTATATGCTGTTTCCGTAAATGGAGCGGTGCCTCTTCCACCCTTTATAATGCATTGCTTGTAAAGTGGAAAAAGGTGTAAATACCTCGGTTTCACCTCGGTAAATATTTTTTTGTCATAAATCATGTGAATGAATTATGTACGTATGTAAGAATTTTTACCTTGCAAGGCTTAAGAGTTAGCTTCAGGTTTTTCAAAGCAGTAGCGTAACTACTGGGTGTCAAGTCGGCAAAATGCCACGGCCCCCCCAGAACGAAGTGGCCACCGGTCAGAGGAGAATCCCAACTCACAACATTTATTATTACATATTTCAAAAATATATATGTTCTTTAATTCTATCTTCCGGATTTTGAACTTTGATGATGTTGACTCATTGATTAACACTTTTGTTAAATCATATAAAGTTAAATCATATACTTAATCAACATTCAATGCATATGCCAAGGGTGGTGAAAGATAAAACGCCACAGCTCTCATAGTGTACATGTATAAAGAACAATATTTTCCAAAATAAAAAAAAATATAGTATCTACAAAATAAATATTCTATATCTATACAAAATAATTATTGGACCGAAATAAATATAACACACCAATTAAAATCATGGACCTTTTTTAAAAAATACTCGTATATACTCTGTTGAACATACATTTTTTTCTAATTTGACATAAATCGCTTTTTTTTACGGCGGGAAAAAGTGACATTGTAATGACAACTACCTGCGATGCGACGCAAATAATAGGGAAACTAAATAGAAATTAGAAAAAGAACGCTTATAGGATTTTTTTATGCATGTTGATGATATGAATCCATAAAAAGAACATATGTAATAATATTAATATTATTAATATATTATAATATACATATATAATACATTTACTTGTTGCTATATTTAATGTGAAAGAAAATAATTTTCACTTTAGTAGATGTAAAGTGAAAATTATATTCTTTACTTAAGCTAACTGACAAATAAATGTGTTTTACTATTGTTATAAATATTTAAATAATAATACATTTACAATAATTTATTGAAATTTATTTATAATAAAATATTGGGCCCGTTGTAGCGTAGAAAACTGCGGTGGTGTGGGTTCGCAAGACAAAACGCGGCGTTCATCTCAGCCGTAATGTCCCGAATACGAGGACAACGTAGATCACCCTGCTATATGCGGGATAATCATGAACTTAAAAAAATATAGCGTGAGGGCACAAAGTGTGACTGTAAAAGCGACTGGTCGTGGGTTCGATCCCCACTCGAGGAAATGAAATATTTATTTAAAATGTATATTTCCATTTCTTCGCTCTGGTGCCGGGGCAATACGCGTCGTTGAGCTCGGCCACTCAACACGCAATGCCTACAGAATTCAGCGTAAACTTGGGAACGGGGTGTCTTAACACTAGGTTCCCTCTGGCTTCCCTGCTGAGTGCAGAATACAGTGTCAAGCTGATTTTTTTAAATATAATTATTCAATCAAATCCAAATTATAGCCATTGTTTACGGCATGCTACCTAATTGCTCATAGGGAAAAGTTTAATAGAAACAAGCATTTATTTAAAATTTTCCAAGTACTTTTGTTTTACAAACCGCATAATATACACATATTTTATAATTAAAATGTAGCGTCTACTATCTACATCAAGCTTTATACTAGATTCCATCATATTATAGGTACATATAGAGTCGGCTTATTGTGTTACAAATGGATCAATGCAGAATATTAAACATACCTTCTTATATAAATTCTGAATGTTCCAACATTAAATAATAATAGTATTTCAATGTAAGAATTAAAGAAAATCGTGATTGTCATCTATTTTACCTTCTTGTGTATTTCAGCTTAGAATAAAATAATTTTATTCTATTGAAGTTGAAAATTATAATAGCCGTTTCACCACCTGTATGATAGGTTTTTTTCTTTTTTTTCATACTATATCCCGCATATAGCAAGAGAATACAGGCGCAAAGAACCTGGAAGCCTATTTAGTTTCCCACGTAATAGAATATATCAATAGATTTACATAATAATTTCACATTTTCCTAACCAAACCAATACAATTAAATTAAAATAAAGAAACTTTTTGAAAGGGGCCATCGTCACGTCGTGACGTATTGGGATAGCCTCTGGCTGTATGCAACGCTTACAGGGTCGATTTTACGGCGCGGCGTTGAGTTGCGCTAATCAATACACATTTTCTCTAAAAATGGACAGAAAATGGAGAAAGCTGCCTTAAAACTAATTCCCTCTGTCTTTTCTTATATATATAGCCAGGCGCTGCGGAACTGCGCTACTATGGTTACGTAGAATAAAACTTAAAAAAAATGTAAAGACAGTATATATCAAATGCACAGTTCAAGGTAAAAAATAGCTTACTCGTAATTGAATATAAATCAGAAGGTGAGTTATAAAATGATTATACAAGGTTTAGATAAGGTAGAGGCGGCCATTATTGTAAGGAAATCCACTTTAGTACAGTGTAAAAAAACCGGTAACTTTATACCATCAGGGCTGTACGCATAAATATTGGATATTAATAATAATTGTTGCCCTCACTGGTTCTGTATTGTAATTCCATGAATCGTAAAGGTTTTAGGCTGACTATTAATTGAGGCGAATCTGTCAAATGAAATTTATTTAATAGTAGTCATAGATTATTTATTATTTTTTACTTATAACTATACTACAACTCTATTACAATTGTACTTTTTCATTCAAAATAAAAGATATTCGGAATTTAAGGTAATAAAATCAAATTATTTTAAAACCACATCTCACTGTAGAATAAAAAATATTTTTTTAGCTTCAGACTATATCACTTCACTACATCAAGGAGTCTATCGTTAAAACACTCTGTTATCCATTAAGTTGAGGCATTGCGTGTTGAGTAGCGGAACTCAACGCTGCGCTTTGTCTTAATAATTTTAGTCTGATACCTCGACGTGATCTTGAAATAAATGGTCCTGGACACACGGACAACAAAGTGATCCTATAAAAATTCTGTTATTTTCCTTTTGAGGTACGGAACTCTAAAAACATGGGCTGATATTGGATTTATAATTTAAGTTTTCCTTATAAATTTCATCCAATCCAATGTATTTAACAGTAAAGGCTAATTTCTCCTCACCTAACGAAGTGACCTTGTGATAGATTAATCACACGACAGTGAAATATAATCACTATAAAAATAGGTTATACTTAGTTAGTTTATCTTCTGAACACACTTTAAGGAAGAACTTTTCCATAAAAAAATCATCTTTATTAATTTATCTACTTTCATCATATATTAAGGTAATTTTTTTTATTATATTGGATTTCACCACTCAACATACAGTCTTTAAAATAAGCGGAGATCATTTTTTTTGCGTAAAAAACTAATTAATTTTAACCAATTATTATATTTTTATTTAATTTAATTTATTAGATTTTTAATTCGACTTTACAAAACTTTACAGTTCATTTAGCCTGCGGTCACCTTGTAGAATTTTCGTAACAACACAGTGCCACAACTTTTATTTAATTGCAAAGAATTTTATACGCGTTATATCCGCTAAAATTTGCGTAGGTAAAGAACAGGTATAGATTGAAAAATAAAAACAAGAAGTTTATAATTAATTCACTATGGATACCTTAATATGTTTAGTCAGCTTCACGCTGTATCCCGCATACACACACAGGCAGAGGGAACCTAAAGTTAAGACATTGTTCTGCACTTTCCACGAGTTTTGGAGGCATTGCGTGTTGAGTGGCGGTATTCAACGCCGCGCCTCTGGTGTCGAGGGACACCAGAGCGAAGAAATAAAAATATAAATGTAAATAAATATTTCATCTCCTCGAGTGGGGATCGAACCCACAACCAGTCAATTTTACAGTCACACGACTCCCCACGACTGACCTCTAATATGTTTAAATTGGTAATTCACATTGGAAAAGTTGTGTAATAGTTTCACGCCTAAAGATAAAAATCTGCTAATTAATCTTAAATACACATTAATATCGTTCAATCAAAAAGATAATATATCATAGATGTTTCTGTTATCTTTTTTAAAAAATCGTTAACCGCTTCCAATTTCTAACACTAAATATAATAATTTCCCTGAGTGGGAATCGAACCCATATCTTTCGCGATTATAATCAGACATAGTGCCATTCCGCCACGATAGTCAAAAAATGTTCTTAACGCCTGCGAAGAATACCTTAGCAAAACACTGTACTATAACTTTAAGTAAAATTTAATAAAGGCGTTTATATATATTGTTTCACATTTCAATTAAGCATCCAAATATAAATATTCAAAAATTAAAAAAACTATTAAATTTGAGCGCCATCTGTTTTTTCTAAACGTAAACGGGATTTGTGGGCGACCGGCATGAACAGCTGTTTTTCGTATCGATTTTCTCAAACCCGCAAGCAAGTTCACTGCATACTACCTGCACTCATGTATTTGTCATTATCCGCTTTTAAAATTATACTAAAATTTAGTTTACGTTGGGCTTAAGAGATCTAGTTCCGCGCCGACAAAATTTCACTTAAAATGGTATTATTCCGAAGATTCTAGGTTATGTTGTTATTGTGTACCATTTGAACTGTCAGGTGTAGTGATAAGATAAGAAACATGGATTCTTTAAGAGCTGGTCTCCACCGGCGCCACTTTATAAGTACCCATGTCGATGAAATACCCATGGACACGATACGATTGGTTTCACCTATAAACAGGTTCGCCATTTTACAAGGAAATTTCAGTAATGATGATAGTGACTATCCTTCAAAGTAAGTACGCAGAGGCCAAACGAATTCAATGATTCAATGAATAACTATAATTATTTGTTAGAACATCTAAGTTAAAATATGTGTGAGCTAAGAATATGCTTATAAATAAAAAATAAATTAAGTTTAATAATTTATTTCATTAATAACTAAACAGAACCTATACCAAAACGGAAGTAAGTTAAGTTAAGCTATAACAATATTAGAAGTTTTTAATTACATCATTACAATAGATGTAACAGATTAAGATTTAAGGTATATTTAATTAAAAATTGTTTAAAATATAAGTGCTTTTTTGTTTCGGTAAGCCGCGATATTGATCTCTGTTGTCTGCCAGCCAGCATCACATAGAATCGCTCAATGGATCCTCGTTTTCTGACACAAATATGAAGGATTTTAAGAAATTTTAAACATCTTGATCGAATCCTTTTAGTTATATTCTCCAGTATTTACGCTTAACTTGTCATAAAAACATAAACCTATAAGTAGTGTATACTTAAAATAAAACATAATATTAAATAAATACAAATTCCTATCTATAATAAAATACATCAAACACATTGGAAATCTTATGAAAGAAACTTCTAGATAATCTAGATCTAGATAAATTATTAAATGATTTAGTAATGTAATATTAAAATTGATATTTTTTTGTTACAGACCGTATAAATTAAAAACTAAGCTTTTAATAACTGGACTCATCATACTCGTGTCAGTGTCGGCTTTAAGCGGCTACTTGATCGGCAGTGCTGATTACAATTCTTGGAAGTTGGCTGAACCCTTGGACCCTATAGAGCCTGGGCCGCCTTCTCCGTCATGGCTTCATGTCTTCAAAAAGGCAGCAGTGTGCACAGATGCTCCTCATTGCTCAGAAATCGGCAGGTATGTAAGCTTCTGATTACGGTTAATAGTAAAGTTTTCGTGGTATAATTAATAAGTTAGGAAATTTTTGATATAATGATTTATTGAAGTGAACGTTTTTTAATATAGTTGTGATTTAAATCCCGATAAAATATGACACTAAAAAGAAACAAACACAATTACATGTACATGCGTATAGGGTTAGGATTGTGACAGAATGAGTAACTTTTAAAAGTGTCCTATGATAATTCCTAGTGAGTACCAAAATATAATAAACAAAATAAATTAAACATATTTGACGGTTCTTAATTAACATTTTTAATTCTAAAAAGTATGTGTTTTTAGCTTCACTCTATATCCCGCACATAGCAGGATAGGTAGAGGGAACACTCTGTTCCCAATAAGACACTACGGTTGCCCACTTTCCGGCGAGTTCTGGAAGCATTGCATTGCTTGCTTGCATTGCTGTTAATTAGCGGAACTCAACGCTACGCTTTACCTCGTAAACAGAGCGACGAAATAAAAATATTTAATATTTCATTTCCTATTCTATTTACAGTCGCAAGCTTTTTCATATAATCTCTATAAATTTAGTTACTTCAATATATTTTTAATGTAGTAATTGCTTTTGAAGTTTACTACAACAATGCCTACTACACGTACTAAAATAGTTAAGGCGATTTATTAACGAATAGAAATTGCTAATTTTGTCGCTTCATACCCCGATACTAATAAACGAAAATTAAAACAAAATTCCATACATTAACTTGTTAAATATAATAAGAGAATTTATTATTATTTTCCAAACTTTCACATACGAAGAAGCTTACTGTGGAAGCCCTCTAGTTTATGGATTCGAATAACTAATATCTAAATGCTACTTCATCACTAGCGCACGTCACTAGATGGCAGCGGAAATTAAAAATGGCTGTCACGTTAATTAAGAACCGTTACAAAGTATTTTAATATTTATAAAAAATGGATGTAGATACCTGATTAATTATATTTGATCCAGTGGTCAGAACTGGTATTCAGTAAACAAAAAATATTCAAGTAATAAAAAAGTGACTGATAGACCGATGTAGTTGAACTTTTATTTTTTTGTTTCTTCTTTTTCTTTTTTTTATATTTTTTGGCAGTTTTAATGAGTACTTAGAAGAGCATTTAATATTTGTAGCTTTTTTAAATGCTGGAAAATGGATTTTGTTATTATTTTCACGTTAGTTTCAAGTTTCAATTTCTTTAGATGTTAGTTCAGATCAACGTTGGTAGTAGCTAACAATTTTATAAAAATACAAATAAGTATATTCGCAAGCTATGTATGTATAAGTACTTGGAAGGCTTAACTTCCTTATATGGTAAACGAAAACAATATCAACTATTGTTTAAGTATACTTATGCTTTTCCATTAAAACATTTTTTATTGATAATCCATCACCACTGGTAACTTTATTTAAACTTCAAGTAAATGAATATATATTAAATTAAATCCTCATAAATATTTTTATTGTCCCGCTTTTTTCTCAATATATTTGAAAATCCCGCTTTTCACCGCCAACATCTGGTAAGGTTGGTTCGAATCCCAAGAGTGCAAGAGTTTGTGTTTTTTCCTAAACAAATAGTCTAATGTCATTTCAAGTAACCTAACACTATCAATGCGTATTATTTTTCTTTGTGTAATTTATATTTTTTCAATACAAATTAATATGTAACTTGCGTACAATGATACACGCACACTAAAGCAACATTATAATGTTGCCATAATAATAAAATATGCCGTGTTATGGGAAAAACTATTTAAATAAACTGCGCTTATTTTTTTTAAATTGATGTCTTAAAATATTATGAAAAATTTGATTTGTAACATTAGGTTCCGTCAATTATAATGCCTTGTGTCAATATGCAGACCTGAATACGCTCACACACTTATTGGTATTATGTTATTGTTTTTTTTAATAAAAATATTCAACTTTTGAAATAGAATGCATTATATATATATATATATATATGAGCATAATATGCGATTCCGTGGTGTTATCACGAGCCGGCTTACACACACACGCCTAAGTTTATTATTGAACAACATCCTTCATAACCGGGTCGGAGCTGCTCCTCCAGCCAATCACGTTTCGAGAATTTTATCGACGCGCATGCGGTCACTGACGTGTCGGCTTCTGTCTATATAAACGGCTCGCGAGGCCCTCCACCGAACATTTGTGAAACAAATTCTATAGTGACACAGTCACCGCGATATATCTTGAGTATTCTTTGTGAAACTTACTAGTCAGAAATATGTCTGAAGCTTTCTTTGATGAATACGACCACTACAACTTCGACCACGACAAGCACATCTTCTCCAGCCACAGCGGCAAACAGCGCACCAAAAAGGAAGTAAGCGAGCACACCAACCACTTCGATCCATCGGGCCATTCCAGAAAGATCGTCACTAAGCTAGCCAACACAGAAAATAATAAAAAAGGCGCTAACAAGCATTAAGTTGGCTTATAAACAATAGATGACTATGGCGTGTAAACGGAATTTTGAATTTTTGCCGACGGAACGGAGGACGTTATGGCGAATACCCGAAGAAAGCACGGGTCGCTCGTCTCTGAGATCAGTGGAACAGCCGAGAAGGTTTTTGCTAACGCAGAGTTTTTACTATGCAAACCACAACGCTAGAACTCGGTGGCGCAGCCGGCGCGCCTCGTGAGTCGTGACCCACCGGTGCATGCCGATGGATATCTATTTTGAAGAACACCGTTCCAACGACTGATCTCATCTCTACTGGGCTTGTTGTAAAGCTCAATGTCGCTGTGTTATTAACTTCTAGGTAGTTATTATGTTGTTGTATCTGTACGTGGTACTTTAATGACTGTAATAATTTAAGATAAATAAAGTTAATTTAATCTACGTTCGTATTTCATTGTTTATTTACAAAAAATATAAGAAGTTGGCTAGTTGCTAGCGTGTGGGCCGTTCGTAATGCTTATAATGTTTACACACAAAAACAACCTTGAAGCGAGGTGACTGCGGCTGAATCACTAACGACCTTGTTCAATATTATCGATTTATTCTTTTTTCTTTTAACACATTACTATTATATTGTTTATAGGTTTTTTTTAAATATATCATATAAATAAAATTATATTTGCTAGAAAACAGAACTTAATGGAAATAATAACTACTAAATAAGTAGAAAACACGTGGGTATATTGCAAATTTCGAGGCTGTTATTCGATTTTATAACGCATCTAATAATGAAACCTGATTAATATTCCTTTTTTTATGTTAACAATGATAGCATTATACTAAATATTGGCATAATTATACTTATCAAAATAATATGACTGCTGAGCATCTCTTTTAATTATTACAAATTTCTATAAAAGCCAGTCGTGGCGCAGGGGCACAAAATGTGACTGTAAATGCGACTGATTGTGGGTTTAATCCCCACACGAGTGAATGAAATATTTATTTAAATTTATATTTTCATTTCTTCGCTCTAGTCTCGAGGCATAGCGTGATGTTGAGTTCAGCTACTCAACACGCAATGCTTCTAGAATTCGGTGAAAATGGGGAACGGAGTGTCTTAACACTACGTTTCCTCTGTCTACCCTACTGTATTTTAGATACAACGTGAAGGTGATTATTAAATTTCTTTGGAAAAGATTTTTAACCTGAATTTATTAACCGTAATTACTGTACTGTTTAAGCAAGTTATAAATTATTTAAATTGATATCGATATATGATTTTGTATAGTATTTCAACATTCAATTGCAAGAAAAGTTGTATATTTTGAAGAACTGATATACCTACTTTTGAATTTTATATAAGAGACTATATCTATTAGTAACTATAATTAACTAACTCTAACTATAGCTAACTCTATAAAAAAAATATAAGGGGTATTTTATTCAATATATGATGCAACACTGTACTTTTTTAAAGGAATAAAGCAGTTCACATTAGGTACTTTAAAAATTTTGTAGTAAAAAGAAACTATCGTTAGTGTCTTGCCATAACTTCGAATTATATTAATTTTACCGTTACTAAAATGGTGTAAATATGAATTAAATGAATTAAATTTCCCCATTTTAAATGAAAGCAAGCGAGACAAATAAAATATATGGTTATTGTTTTAACGTGGCAATGTTTTATTATATGTAAATACAGTTATCAATTTTATCTCCAAACATTGAAAGTACGTCAACATTATCGGAGACATAAATAACATTAAAGAGAATAAATATTTTTATACATAAAATTTATAAATAAACTTAATTATAATACCTATATAATTATGCTGACAGCGTGGTGCAACGAGACAGCATCTGTTAGTTAACCAGGTAGTTGTGGGTTCGATACTTGAGTGATTTTTTTTTTCATTTTCACCACGGAATGCGCAATATGTCGAATTCAGACGGGAAGTTGAAATTGAATTGTCTTGACAATAGATTCCCTTTTCTATGCCTACCCCGCTATGATAAAATATACTTACATATATGGGTAAGGGATAAGAGTGTGACTGTAAACGTGACGGTTATGGGTTTGATTCCCACGATTTCGATTCTTCGCTCTGATGACGAGGCATAGCGCGACGTTGAGTTGCGCCACTCAACAATCAATGCCTCTAGAACTTTTTTCAATTGTGTCTTTTGTAAGGATGGATGTTTGTTCCACTTTCACGCAAAAACTATTAAACGGACTTAGATGTTAGAAATTTTATAGTAATGTACCTTAAACATCAAAATAACCCATAGGCTAGAATTTTTGCAAAAATATTGTAAAATTTAAATGTAAAATTTAAATGTAATATACGTATAAGTTCAAGCGGGCGAAACCGCGTTTAGGTCGCTAGTTGTGTTTAATATGGAAAACTATTTACACCACACAGACTCACACAGCCAGGAACGTGAGCAAGTCACATGTGATTACGTTCACCTTGAAGCTTTAAATATAAATCTATATATTTTCTTAGTTATTTTTCTCTGCTATGATAAGATTATAAAAAACCGGTCAAGTGCGAAACTGATTCGCTAACCGGGCTTCCCGGACCAATTTCGTGATTGTAGGTCAACGGGAAGCAAATAAAAGTTTGTAAGGATTTTTCTCTGTGACATACCTATAAGATTCATACATATAATTCCAAGAGACGTTTGCCTTGACATTTGATATTAATTTTAGTTTATAATCTTCAGGCAATGTTGAGCAAAGTGGTGTTGACATACAGACAAACAAAATGAACCTATATGTTCCGCTTTTCTTTCTGATATAAAACCCTAAAAAATGTAATGTGATTATTAAATAGGATTTTCGGGTCAATTTTACATTATTTAATGACGTTTTAAGTTATAGATACAGATACCATATTAAATGAAGTTAAATTGTTTATCATAGTGTTTGTTATTAATAATTGTCCTTTTAAATATAGAAATATATATCTATATATTTATAAGTCTTAGATATATACTATTATGGTACATTTAAAACAATATTTTTTACTACTAATTTTATAACTAAGCGACTAAGGAGCTAAGGACCCATAAATCTATATATATAAAAGGACTTGTGCTGACTGACTGAGGTAAGACGCACGCAGAGCCGTAACCGCTAATGGTAGAAACGTGAAATTTGGACAGATGTTTATTTTCATATTCTGGACATCCACTAAGAAGGGAATTTGAAAAATTTTAACTCTAAAGGGATGAAATAGGGGTTGAAAGTTTGTATGGAAAAAATTTTTAATCTGTACCGATTTTTATAAAATTTGAAATTCAGACTCTTAAAAATATTTCATTGAACACGTGTTTCATGGTTTTTAAGAATTCACCCCCTAAGGTTTCAAATAAGGGGTTGAAAGTTTATATGGAAAAATCTTTAAGTCGCCACCGATTTTTATAAAAATTTAAATTCAGACTTAAAAATATTTTATTGAACACGTGTTTCGTGTTTTCTTTAGAATTCACTCCTAATAAGCGGGCGAAGCCGCGCGCGCCCTCTAGTCTATATATATAAAAGGACTTGTGCTGACTGACTGAGGTAAGACGCACGCAGAGCCGTAACCGCTGATGGTAGAAACGTGAAATTTGGGCAGATGTTTATTTTCATATTCTGGACATCCACTAAGAAGGGAATTTCAAAAATGTTAACCCTAAAAGGATGAAATAGGGGTTGAAAGTTTGTATGGAAAAAAAATGTAATCTGTACCGATTTTTATAAAATTTGAAATTCAGACTCTTAAAAATATTTCATTGAACACGTGTTTCATGGTTTTTAAGAATTCACCCCCTAAGGCTTCAAATAAGGGGTTGAAAGTTTATATGGAAAAATCTTTAAATTGCCACCGATTTTTATAAAAAAATAAATTCAGACTGTTAATTTTTTTTTATTGAACACGTGTTTCGTGGTTTTTTTAGAATTCACTTCTTATAAGCGGGCGAAGCCGCGCGCGCCCTCTAGTATTGTAATAAAGTAATAATTCTTATTTAAAAATAATGTATCTATTTATTAGACAGTCTTCTCTTAGAGCAGGGGCACAAGCGTGTCTCTGTAACACGACAGTTGTGGGTTCTATTCTCACACGGGTTAATTAATTATTATTTATTAATATTTTAATTTCTTTTCTCTGGTGCCAAGGCGCGACGTTAAGTTCCGCTTCTCGATACGCAATGCCTCGAAAATTCGGTGAAAAGTGGGCAACGAAGTGTGTTACCACTATGTTTCTTTTGCCTACCCTGATATATACGGAATACAGCGTGAAGTAGAAATCTATTTATTTAAATTAGAACATCTTGTAATCATAAATATTTCTATATATAAATAAAAATAAAGTTTATTTATGTTTAAGGCAAATTCTGTCAATAAATGGATCAGCAGTGGATGCAACCATCGCGGCCATGTTCTGCAACGGCCTCCTCAACCAAATGAGCATGGGGTTAGGTGGTGGGTTTTTCATGACTGTTTATATTAAAGAAGAAGAGAAAGCGTATACGGTAATCGCTAGAGACAAGGCTCCAGCCGCTGCAACTGAAGACATGTTTCATGGAAATTATGATAAAGCAACGAAAGGTAAAAAAATAACTATAATAATTATTTAAGGCATCGTGGCTCAGAATAATGGTGCGACTGTGAACGCGACGGTTATGGGTTCGATTCCCACTCGAGGAACTTAAATATATCATATTTTTATTTCTTCGCTCTGATATCGAGACAAAGCGCGGCGTTGAGTTCCACAAACTTTCACTCAACAAACATTGCCTCCAGATTTAGGCGAAAAGTGGGGAGCGGAGTGTCTTAACACTGGGCTCCCTCTGCCTACCCCGATACATGCGGGATACAACTACATACATATACCAGGAGAAGCTGAAAAAAATTAAGATAGTTTCACCCCAGCTTTGCTCGCTGTAATAATAAAGAAAAAAACTTTTAATTAATAATAAAATAAACAAAAATACATGGAACTTTTCGTTACTATCACAGACTAATGTGCTGACAATTCTTTGAACGGCTCAAAACAGGACCTGGCTTTTGTTTTCTTCATAGAGGTGTTTTCATTTTTTTTTTTAAGATAACTTTAATTTTTCTCGACGTCTAATAGTGCTTTCATTTTTAACTCATAATTTTATATTTTTGAGGCCGGTCGTGGCGCAGCGGCACGAGGTGTGACTGTGAAATCGACTGGTTGTGGGTGCGATCCCCACTCAAAGAGATGAAATATTTACTTAAATTTATATTTCCATTTCTTCACTCTGGTGTGGAGGTTAAGCGCGGCGTTGAGTTCTGCCACTCAACACGCAATGCCTCCAGAATTCGGCGGAAAGTGGGGAACGGGAGTGTCTTAACACTAGGTTCCCTCTGCCTACCCTGGTGTGTGCGGGATACAGCGTGAAGCTAAAAAAATATATATATTACCGTCTTGTGAAAATTAGCGTACTGCAATAATCACAGGCGAAAGGAGAAATTTGTTTCGACCGACCAAATTTACATGCCATTTCGAAAAAACGGGACATTTATACGTCCCGGTGGCATGTTTCGTGGCACCGGGATACATAAACGAAAAACGGGACGTCTCGTCTGGTCACCTTACTAATACCTTACAAAAATTATAGTAATACACTATACATATTACATCGTTCTAAGAATATTGATGGAAGGTGAAAACTTTTTACAATATAATTATCACACGTAGGTGTTGAAAATAAATATATAAAGTAAATTAATAAATTATCATTCTATTATTCTTATAAATTATATAATGTAAAAACATAAATAACAATTAAAAGGTAAAGCCAATATTTAATTTCGTACATTTTTATCGTGTAATCTTTTCTTATCAATTGGGTTAAAAAAGTTAAGTTTATAGCGTTTAATAAATGTATAACAAAAATTATAATTTAAATATGGCCTAATTTATTTAAAAGGAACGCTTTCCACCTTAGACGTGGATTTAAATTTAGTTGTGCATTTAAATGTCATATTGTGGAATCATCAATCAAATACATATATTGATTTTTGTTCTGTTCTACATAAAAAGGGTTGCTTTAAACGGCAAATTTTATAACTTTTTAGCTCTAACTATATTTAGAAGCTTAAAAACAATAAAAATAACAGAGAGATATTAAATATCAATACTTCACCAAAGATTAGAATTCCTTAAATTAAATGCTTTACCCACTATGGAGGTGCTATCTGTTTATTATATATTTGTTAAATAGTTAAATAACAACTTTTCCTGCATTTATATCGAATAAATTTATTTTGTTAAAATAGTGATCATTTCTGTAAGAATTTAGCACATGCCGATCTAATATTAGGTATATCTGGGTTATCGTTTGTTTTGTGTTGTCAATTCAGCTCGTTCTATCTTCTATACCAGTGGTTCCCAACCAGTGGTCCGCGGACCACCAGTGGTCCGCAGAAGCCTAAATATGGTCCGCGAACGATTTTAATTTTATGACTGGGGATGGTGAGGCGAAGTTTCTGTTTAATTATCACAGTTAATTTTTATTATACCTACATGCATAGTGGTCCCTGCTACCAAGAATGATATAAAAGAGGTCCTTGATCAAGAAAAGGTTGGGAACCCCTGTTCTATACAAAGAAAGTGTTATGTTTTAACTAGGAAACTATGGCGTGGACACTACTTGGAACCATCAATAAAATAATAATAAATTTATAGTATCATCAAAAATATAGTATATTGTTAAGCCCATTTCATGTGTAAAAACGATTCCTTTATGAAAATTAAAGATCAGAGATAGCTACGTATGAATTAATGAATTGACCAAAGTATTGGTTTTGTATTTTTTATTGTTATATTTTTTGAGGCCAGTCGTGGCGCAGCGGCACGAGGTGTGACTGTAAAACCAACTGGTTGTGGGTTCGATCTCCACTCGAGAAGATGAAATATTTACTTAAATTTATATTTCCATTTCTTCGCTCTGGTACCGAGGTTAAGCGCGGCGTTGAGTTCTGCCACTCAACACGCAATGCCTCCAGAAGTCGGCAGAAAGTGGGGAATGGAGTGTCTTAACACTAGGTTCCCTCTGCCTACCTTGCTGTGTGCGGAATACAGCGTGAAGTTGATTATTTGATTAAGATTATATTTTATAAAAGAAATGTATTTGAAAAATATGTATTTGAGACTTTGAGGTCCCTCGTGGCACGCAGAAAGTGCACAAGAGGCACAACAACACACTTTAAACGCGAATGTTGTGAGTTCGATTCCCACTAGAGAAAATGAAAAAAATATAGATTTTCCAGTAACTTTCTACCACACTTTAAAAGCGAATGTTGTGAGTTCGATTCTCACTAGAGAAAATGAAAAAAAAAATAGATTTTCCAGTAACTTTCTACGTCCTACGATTTTCAGTTCAACAACAAAGAATTATTATTAGTACACATACTGTATGTGTATAACATACTTAGGAATTAATAAATTAAAATATTAATTAAATGAGTTCCAAATATCTTATCTAGTCCAAATCTATGTAGATCATCATTATTGTAAATGAATTAAATTCATATTGTTATAAACAATTGTTCAAATATACCTGTTGTTTTTATATGAAACGTTGTGAAACAATGACGTTGATATTGTTTCAGTGCGATGACCGTAATTTAGGTTAAATAATCATTCTAGCTAAAGAACTATAAATATTTTTGTATAAAATTTATGTTTTTTTTCTCTAAAAAATATTATAATATATTTTTAAAAAGCTTACAGTACTTTATTTAAAATTTACTTATTTTAGATGTTAAAAAGTGCGAGTGCTATATTTTTCTTCAAAATATAACGCATTGCTTGACGAGTAATTCAAAAATATAACATCATAACTTTTAACATTTCTATTGTTATTGCACACTTTAAAAAATATATATATTTAGGTAGAGGCACGAGGAGGTTCAAATCCCGTTCGATGAGAACGAATGGCTTAGTGGCCAGAGCGCCTGGTCGGTTTCCAGGAGGCGCGTGATCGAGTCCCGCTACGTTCAAATTTTTATACGTTTTCTAAATAAGTATTTTTCTTTCCTGAAGGTGGAATAACACTTTAAAAATGTTTAAAAAATATCATATTTTTTAAAAACTTCTTGCTATACATAATTCGGCAAAGCGAACAAAATTAAAATTTCACATAACGTTTATTTGCGATAATAAAGAGTGCATTGGCAATAAATATTAATCACCGGTTAATAAAATTATCTTAAAGAGCTTAAAAGCTTCGTTGCGAGTATAACATTCACAATACTCTCGTGCGAAATTTCTCCTAAACTTTCACTTATTCTGGTTCGGTAGAACACATTCGACATGTAAGTTACGAAATTTCTCTAATGCGTTGATACTTAATAGATACAGAATACAAATCTTAATGGATGTGATAGCATAAATAAATTTAAAAATTTTAGAACAACAATTCAAAATTTGACTTTTTATGAAAAAGAAGATCATCTTCTTGTAAAATTTTATTTAAATATAGCTATAGTTCATTTCTTATATTTAGTTTTTTGTACCTACAGATAACACGTAGATATCTCTCCTAATAATAACTATTATAAATCATTTAAATTATTTTTACCCAGGTCCTTTAGCAGTGGGCGTCCCTGGTGAGCTTCGGGGGATGTGGGCCGCGCATCAAAGATGGGGAAAACTCCCCTGGAGTATGCTAGTCAAGCCTACTCTGGAGTTCTGCAAATATGGATATCCGATATCGAAAGCTCTTTACGATGGATTCGGGAGAGCACCGTTCATCAAGAACGATCCACATTTGCGGTAAGTCTTCGAACAAAGTGAGACTGATCTTATTACTATACTATAAGTACTTATAGTTTAATACTTTTACCAATGTGGTACCGAAGTGTGAGTTCAAATTCACGAATGTTGTTAATTATTTTAATACATAATTAAATTAATATTACGCAAAGTACTTAAGAAATAAATATAATATATATGAATTTGCAAAACTAATGGGAAAATTATTTATATTATTAATTTAGCTAAAATTAATTATAAATAAATTTAAAATTTTATATTCCCAACACCGGGCTTTACCTTGATACCTGAGCGAAGAAATGGAAATATAAATTTAAATAAATGCTCGTATTTCATTTCTTCGAGTGGGAATCGAACCCACAACCAGCTTTACATCGAACGCACAACTTTACATGCACACTTTATGCCCCTGCCCCACGATTGTCCTCTTATCTTAACTGGGATCTCTATTTTATATACATTTCTTATAAAAAAATAGCCCTACAAGTAATATATTATTGAAGCTGTCTGTCGTGGCGCAGGAGCACAAGCGTGTGACTGTAACCCGATCATAGGTATTTATTTTATATTATTTCGATCTGAATTCTGGGGAATGAAATATTATTTATTAATATTTTCATTTCATCGCTCTGGAATCAAGGCAGAAATCGTGGCGTTTATTGCCGCCACTCAACGCGCAATACTTCGAAAATTCGGCGGAATGTATGAAACGGAGTGTCTTAAGCTTAGGTTCCCTCTGCCTCTGGCTATAAGCGGGATAGAGCGTGAAGCTGGAGAAAAGAAATACATACATATATATACATTGTAATAGTAGCGTAGATGCGTAATAATATTGATTAAGTATATAAAAATTAAACGTGTCGATAAAGCTATTCTGATAACAATTAACAGAATATTATTACGCAATAATAGAAGTCTTTTGTGTTGACATGACGGTGATAAAATGGATGCCTTAAAAAATCCCAACTTGTTTACAAGGCAAAAACCTGCAGTCATTGGTCTCAGGAAATAAGCAAACTAGTGACGAGGAAAAAGCCTTGTGCAATACAGAGGTCTCGTAATCAATTTTATTTAATAATAAATATGTATAATTTTTTTATTTTATATCTAAACAAATATATAACTGCAAACATATTAATATATTCTTCTTAGAATTGCGCATCGTATCTTATGGAAGTGGCAATGAAATTTTTTTGAAAAACTGTATTGTTTTCATGTTCTTTCCTGTTTCTTTATATATAGCACGGTGTACGTACGTACGTACCCTACCACTGGATAGGACAAATGCTGACTTGGCCTAACCTCGCCGGGGATACATATTTTTATTTAAAATTTAAATATAAACTGACTAGCTAAGATTTAAAGCAACGCTTCTTATAAAGCAGCACACAGCTAAATATGTACATATAGTTAACATTTAACTTTAAACAAGTAAAAAAGACAAAAAAATAAAAATCGATAATTTTATTCAATATAAAAAAATTAAGGCGCATATCACAGATACACAAACATAACACATTGTGACATTCATGTAGAAGTACTAATTGGCATAATGTTTTTCAATGAGTTCGCAGTTCGAACCAGTTTGACAGCATCGTAGCTTAAATGAATGTGTCTTTCTCATCGTGGGTGTGAGTTGAAATCCTACTCGAAGGTCTAGCTAGATTTGCATGATGTACTCAATCTTTGGAATCAAGTCCATATATGAAGTCGGGAATTATTTTTTTTATTATTTTCGCTGGTCTAGTAAAACTCGGCCACGGACGAGGCCGGTCGTGGCGCAGCGGCACGAGGTGTGAATGCAAAACCGACTGGTTGTGGGTTCGATCCCCACTCGAGGAGATGAAATATTAACTTAAATTTATATTTCCATTTCTTCGCTCTGGTGTCGAGGTTAAGCGCGGCGTTGAGTTCTGCCACTCAACACGCAATGCCTCCAGAATTCGGCAGAAAGTGGGGAACGGTGTGTCTTAACACTAGGTTCCCTCTGCCTACCCTGCTGTGTGCGGGATACAGTGAAGCTATTTTTTTTTGTCTAGTAAAACTACGGCGTTATGTTCAGTCATTCATTCAACACGCAACGCAGTGTATTGAATTCGGACAGAAAGCGGAAAATGCAGAACAAAGCGTGAACCCAATAATGTTATTGTTAATTTCAAATTCTTAGAATTTACATATAAAAACGTTCGTTTTTATATACAATAGAATAGCTGGTGTCATATGATCACAATAATATTAACCTACATTTCAAAAGTATATATGATACAATATAATAATTATAACTCAATAACGTACCTAAGTATAAGAAGGATATGGATGAATAAAATAAGCTGCTCGCAATTTGTTTTTTTTTTTATTTTCATTTCCCGGTTCTCTTTTGAAAATTCTGCGGAGAATCGGGAACGTAGTGTCTTAACACTAGGTTATCTCTGCCTATCCTGATGGAAAAAAAACGTGAAGCTGCTATCGGTTTGTATTAATAATGAAACGATTTACATTAACAAACATTATTCACACTAGACTCATTTATGAAGGCCATGCGGAAGGAATTTATTGTTTAAGGTTGTAAAATATAATCTATGTTTACCTACGTTATTACTAGTTCAATTAAAAAAAGTTTAATGTCAAATAGCTCTGTCCTGTTTGCTGGTTATACGTTCGATCCCAACTCGAGGAAATGAAATATTTATTAAAATGTATATTTTCATTTTTTTCACTCTGGTATCGAGGCAATGCACAGCGTTGGATTCAGCTACTTAACACAAAATGCCACCAGAATTTTTTTAGGTTTAAAAAAGGTTTTCTCTGCCTGCACCCTGCTGTATGCAGGATACAGCGTGAAGATTTTTTTTAATGTCAAATAATATTTTATTTTCATAAAATACTTTTATTTACTTTCAAAATGTCTAAAAAAGCAAGTAGGTACCCATCGATCTATTTAAACTACTCTAAGAAAACTATTGCTAAAAATTTAGGAACCATAACTTCATTATATTTTAAAAATTATACAAGTTTAAGAAAAAAAACTCTTTAAAGCCATATTTTGCGCTTGACAAGGTATAATACTCAGTCGTAGAAGCCATGCAAATCTTAATAGGATTGCATGGAACGAGCGCAAAGCACGTGCTTCTAATCACTTATTCCACTGTATTTTATAAAAAGCAACACCTAATAATGTATATACACCTAAGTCTTCATTTAAAAAATACTCATATTATTATCGTCCATCGTAGAACGATTCAGTAAGCAAAATATAAACTGCAAAATAAATATTTTTAAAGAAAAGGAAACGGATATGGGTGATAAAAAACAATGTAAAAAGATATCGTTTCACCTTCTAGATTGAAATTTCACATGAAAATGCATGTTAAAACATATAAATAATTAACTTTTACCAATTTCGCCCATAATATAGTCGCTTTACCATAATACAATAGAATAATCTCCAGCGGCTAGCCAGCTCCAAAATTAAAAAACTTCTGACGAAAAGTAAGCCGTGGTTCCCCAATTTTAACACTGTTTTTCCTTGCTATTGCAGTATAATTATATTTTTTACCAAAAAAAATAACTTGTTTAATTTCCACCGTATTCCATAATCAGAACCTAACCAAATTGAAATGGGACCACATGGGAAGCACTAACTTTCAAATAAAAAAGAATCTCAAAATCAGATCACCCAGTCAAAAGTTCTGAGGTAACAAACATAAAAAAAATTACAGTCGAATTGATAACTTCCTATTCTTACAGAAGTCGATTAAAAAAATTATGCCGACTTCAAATTGGTATAAAAACAAAACAGAAACTAATACTGTTCCCCAATTTGAAGTATACCTAACTTAAATGAAAATACACAAACACACACTCACCAAATTAAGTACACGTGCTTGGAAGCCTAAATTGATCATCATACTCAAAAATTATTCAATTCCAACAATATTTGATACATACTAAGATAGCTGATAAGCAAATTTTTTTGAACTCGGTTCAAAATAATGTTTCAATTCGAACCATACTTTCTGATATACAAAAAAAAAACAAAAAAAAATAAAATTTGTTATTAATATTTTCAGGAAAAAATATTTCAACAGTGCTACGAATAAATTTCACAAACCAGGCACGATAGTCAAGCCTAGTGAGGCGTTTTGCAACACCTTGACAATTATAGCGGAGAAAGGTGGCGATGAACTGTACAATGGCACCCTCGCCGTCGACTTCTTGGAAGATCTGAACAGAGTTGGCAGTATTATAACAGCGGAAGATTTGAAAAATTATGAGTAAGTATTAAATTGCAAATATTTTCTTTATTTAATTGATCTTTCGTAGACATTTTTGCGCCGTGTGATCCCGGCCTAAAATAGAATCACCATGGTACTGATGATGTCGGATTGTTTACACTCCCGGTATTTAAAACCAGCTTGAAGTAGTGACGCGTTTCTTTCGGTATTCTTATTCAGCCAGCGTAGTCCCAAACTTGTGGAACTTATGGATAGATAGCGCTCTTGTCCACCCGACCCCGAACAAAAGCGATTGCTCCGATCTATATAACTACAGGCCCACTGCTATCACCCCCCTGCTCTCGAAAGTGATTAAGATCATCATAAATAGCCAACTCTTGGTATATCTGGAGGATCATCGATTGACTAATGACCGTCAATATGGCTTGTGTGAAACGTCTACCAATGCCGAAATAAACTTGTGTCTTTTGTTGAGGCATCCCTCGGGAATGTCTCCTCATGGGGTGAAAGGAACTTGGGTTTAGTTCAACCCCCTGAAGACACAAATCGTATTATTTGTCGTATGCCAGTCTTTCTAAATACTTCTCTTATAGAAACCTAGGCCAACTTGACCTCAAAGAAATTGTGACTCGTCAGCAGAGTGAAATAATACTTCACGCCAAAACGCCAATTGGTCCTGTATAGGGCCCAGGTTCGGTAGGGATTGCATATGACGTAGAGCCATTCGATTCATTGGGAACCCAATGTTCTGTGAAGGGTTTGAGACCTTGGTTTTGCGTAGAGACGTCTTCTCGCTGTGCGTTCTCTGCTGCATTTATCATGGAGAGTGTTCTGAAGAACTTTTTGATCTGTTACCTGCCGCCGAATCTTCTAACCGCACAGTACGTCACAAGCTAAAATATCATCCACACCACCTAGATACGTGGCACTCCACTCCTGTGCGGTTTCGTAAGAACTTCTTATTACGCGCCACAAAACTGTGGCATGGCCTACCTGCGGCAGTGTTTCCAGATCAATACCACATGAATACCATCAAATCTATCTCTACTTTAAAGGCCGGCAACGCACCTGTAGCTCCTCTGGTGTTGCATAGGGTCGTGGGCGGCGGTGATCACTTACCATCAGGTGACCCGAACGCAAACGATTGCCTTCGAACGCAAAAGACAGACAAATCTTGACTCCTATAGGTATATATTTTCACCCATTTATGGACACTAGACGTGCTCAATAATTTTGCGTAACATT
This sequence comes from Heliconius erato x Heliconius himera, assembly GCA_013421005.1. Taxonomy (NCBI): domain Eukaryota; kingdom Metazoa; phylum Arthropoda; class Insecta; order Lepidoptera; family Nymphalidae; genus Heliconius; species Heliconius erato x Heliconius himera. The sequence goes on from JAATLQ010035633.1 coordinate 102,192, forward strand.
TAGTGTTTCAAGTTGTTTAAGTAAGTATAAATAATCCTCTGAAATTTCAAATTATATCACCACAGTGAGATCTTTTTAAAAATCTATTTCTAACAAGAGGTCCCAACGTATAATTCAAGGAGTAAATCTGAAACTAACATGAAGCATCTTACAATAATGATTGAACGCTTTTATTTTTTTACCTATACAATTAGCATAGAGCCCAGATTTGAATATTTGAGTACGACAATAAGTTTCAATATACTATTAATTTAGTATTAATATATGAAGATTACAACCGAAATATCTTCAAAATATTATATTAGCTACTAATATTATATTAGGTAGGTAGGTAGCTAGTAGTACATAAATTCGTGTTATCTGAATTATTTTAGATGTTAAACGATTATATTTTGTAAACAAGGCTAAGCCACTCCTAATCAGTTATTTCAAAACAATGCTATCTGACAACTGGCACCTTCATATTTACTTATAAAAGATTTTATTTTAAAAGATTAACATCATGTAATATTTTTTTTATTTATAGCTTATAATACAAATACAAAGATATTTTACTATATTTTTATATAGTGTTTTTTTTGTGTAATAATAGATCATTGTGTGGTAATAGATAGGTCATTATTATGACCCTATCGTAATAAAATACGCTATATACCTTTGTAAATGACATGTACACTGCAAAGCATAAAACGATAATGCGAAGTTATTATTACACAGGAAACCACAAAATTAGATACGTAATATATTCACAATATAAAAAAAAAAATCAGTAGAACAATGGTAAATTATTTGACGTTCAAAAAATGAAGCATGTAACTTATTTTTTTGAATAAAATTATTTGAATTTGAATGATACTTTAACCTGATACCGAAATGCTATTATTAATATATATTCCATCAAAAACATAAATGTGACATGAGAGCCAAGTTAAATGTTAAGTAATAACTTGTTCTCGACTTCACCGTCAAAAGAATGGGAGATCTATATGGGTGCCGAGTTCTGTATTCACTTGGAACAAAATTCAAGCTCTACATTTCACTCGACATTTTTATTTAAATAATTCGACTAAAATATACGACTGGAGACTCTGGCGCATTTCTTGATGTAAATGGCATTATTAAACATTATTATGGATGTAATCATTATTGGTCACTTATAATAAAGACAGGAGAATGCCTTTTTAATAGTGTTATTTACAAGATTTAAATGACTAATACTTATTTAGAAAACGTATAAAAATTTGAACGCAGCGGGACTCGAACCCGCGCCTCCTGGAAACCGACCAGGCGCTCTGACAAATTTTTATACGTTTTCTAAATAAGTATTTTTCTTTCCTAAGTGTGGAATAACACTTTAAAAATGTTTAAAAAATATTTAAATGACTGTTTTCTTACAAAGCTATACAACCTAATGTGTAGGTAAAAATCTTTGTTTTTATTGATCGTAATGACAAGCGTTAAAAATCATCGTAAAGTAAACGTGACTTTTTTCACGTTTGATAACAAAATTATTTTTATTACGAATGGCGTGGCCTTGTTTTTAGTTTACCAACAAACATTGTTCGATAGTCATTTGTATAATCATAATATTAGTGATTATGATATCACCGGTTTATAATTGTAAAGAAAAACACAAAATAATAATAATTTTTTTTTAAGTTATCTTTAAATATTTTGCAATTGAATATATATGAGTAAGGGATAGCGCGCATTGGTGACTTTTGTCACGGTGACAATAAATTCTTTGTCACTGTCATGTCATCATGCTTTTCGCGACTGCGCGTACTTGCGGTGACAGTGACGAAATTTTTTTCATTTGATAAAATGAATTTCCAAGAGATGGTTGTCCGTGCACTTATATTAAGAAATAGAAAAAAAAAAGCAAACGTAGAAAAAATAATCGTTTAGGGATTTATCATAGAGCCGGCCTCAACTCAATTTAGTCAATCAGTATGTCGTTGTCTATTTCATCTTCATGAAAACACACGTTTTGCCTTGGAGATGAAATTGACGCCATTCTTGAAATTAAAAGTCGGAGCTGCACGCTACTGTTTCTTGTTTATGCGGAAGATGACTAGTATGGAAACCGCAAGGTGGAGGTGACATTTAGTTTCTAATGCGCGCACGGGCATACAAACCTGTGGACGCGGTGACAGTTGCGTCACGGGTGTGTTGCCATCCCCCGCGGACAAAAAGTCACCCAATTGTCACGTATCATTTATATCGTATAATACGGTGACAAAAATCACTAATGCGCGCTATACCTAAGAGAACGCATACGCACTTAATTTTTGGTCTTATTTTTCACTAAATTAATATAATAGGTAAATAATACAATACCTATATAATAAAATAATACTCCGACGTCTTAGTCATATTTTTTCATGAATATTGTAATATTAACATCTCTTTAAGTGCCATCTTTTAGTATCATCTAAACACAACTGTAGGGGATACCCGAAACTTGGTTTCTGTGAATTTTATTACACTTGGCAAGTCACTGCAATTAACCATCCGTTGTCATTGACACCTGCAGCAGGCAAGCTTACCTAGTGCCAAGAAACTACGTTTTTCGCTTCGAAATTAGAGACATTGCGTATTGAGTGGTAACAATGTGACACTTTACCATATCAAAAAGAGGAAATAAAAATTGATACTTATTTACAAAAAGGTATAAAAATTTGAACGTAGCGGGACTCGAATCCGTTAAAATTTTTATACGTTTACACGTACTTTATATATATATAAAGTAAGTGTAGTATAGTATGTGTAAGTAAGTAAATGTATATGTATGTATATATATTTGATTTTGACATTGAACTTCCAACCATGGAGATAACAGTTAAAAGCTATTCCATTGATTCGTTTGTACGAACAGATAGACAAAAATTTAAAAGATCATATTATATATACGTATTTAAGATTAATTTTCTCAACATCTCTTTACATCTGTTTTTCGCATATAAATATATTCAATAATAAACACATTTTTTTGAAACGTATTATCGAATAGATTGCGCATATTGAGATCCTAGTTAACATTTAAACATTTAAGAGTACCCTACCATAAAGTAAATTATAGGTAAACTTTTCACCTTTTGATATTAAAGACGGGTAACATTTTGCTTATTCAATTTTCAAATTGGTACGTAATAGGAACTAGAGTTATATACAATTGTATTGAATCGATAATGTAATGTATATATCTACTAATAAAGCATGTTTTTGGTAAACAAAGAACAAATGTTCAGCCAATAATTTTAATAAAATCAGCTTCACGCTATATCCCGCACACTGCAGGGTAGGCAGAGGGAACCTAGTGTTAAGACACTCCGTTCTCCACTTTCTACCGAATCACCAGAGCGATGAAATGGAAATTTAAATTTATATCAATATTTCATCTCCTCGAGTGGGGATCGAACCCACAACCAGTCGGTTTTACAGTCACACTTTGCTGCGCCACGACTGACCTTATTTTAATTTTTGGCAATATTTTCTTAGAAGATTGTTTTTTTTTGTCTACATATTATAATATTAGTCTCACCACTTTATCATTACATCTATATAAGCGGAAGTAAGGATTAGAATAACATAGTCCAGAAAATTGATCTAGTTAACCAACGTTTTTAATGCAATAAATAAATAATGTAATATAATATGACTTTTCTGTTTATCCGAAGTCGATAGTTGTGAGATGGGAATGGGGATTTGGGGGACTAGGAGAAATGGTTTTTTTTTACTTTTTCTCAAACATACTAACATTTCTAAAAATCGCGACATTGAGACATGAACAATCGACAAAATAGCTGAAAAGTAGAAAACGAAGTGTCTCAACTCTAGCCTATCCTGGTATATGCGGGATACAGCGTCGAGGTAGAAAAGTAGGCAAGGTAGAGAAATCTCTCAAGGTAGAAATCAAAGTTTAATATTCTGAACTAAAAATTAGTTTAATCATAATATAAATACCGACAAATTGTTGCGAAATCATTTAATGATATCACTTGTTTTTATATCGAATTTACGATGTTTATTATTTCTAGAACCAAATGAATAATACTTTCTTGATAACAGCTGCACAGTTGTAGAGAAAAAAATATACGATGACTCATACATTTATATGGTTTTTAACGAATCGAAATGATGAAATATTTGTTTAAGATTGTACAAGTCGCCAGTCGTAACGCAGGGGCAATAAGCCTGAAACGCGACAGGTTGTGAGTTCGATTCTCATTCGAGGAAATGAGATATTTAATATTTTCTTTTCTTGGCTCTGGTGAAGAGGCAAAGTGCGGCTTAAGTTCCGCCACTCAACACACAATCCTTCCAGAATTCAGTGGAAAATGGGGAGCGAAGTGTTTTAACACTAGACTTGCTCTGCCTACCCTGCATACATGCGGGATACTACGTGAATCTGAAAAAAAATTATGCCTTAATATTATTGTCAAAATAATCAATTTTAATTTATGAATTATTATTTAAACAGCAGTTTATTAAAAATCAAGAACTTTCTGTACCCACTATAATTATAGCACTGATCTATCTTCCTGGAAAATTCCAAGTATGATGATAGTATGATATTGAATATAAGATTATACGAGTTACGAGTTGATACGAGTAAGCTCCACGCTGTATCCCGCACACAGGAGGGTAGAGAGAGGGAACTTAGTGTTAAGACACTACGTTCCCCACTTTCTGCCGAATTCTGGAGGCATTGCGTGTTGAGTGGCAGAACTCAACGCCGCGCTTTGCCTCGACACCAGAGCGAAGAAATGGAAATATAAATTTAAGTCAATATTTCATTTCCCCGAATGGGGATCGAACCCACAACCAGTAGGTTTTGCAGTCACACTTTGTGCCTCTGCGCCAAGACTGGCCTCAAGTTAATTTTATAAATTTCATAAAATGATGTGACGCCCGCAAACATAAGTCAAACTTTTATAAATCACGTTTCCACGAACCCACGACGGGGGACCACCGACTGGCTCTTTACTTGTTTATTTCTGTGCCTAATGATGAATCTCATCAAAGCAACATTGTCATAGGTCCAGACCAGTTTATTATTTACTGTCATCACGTGTTATTAATTGCTCCGGCACATACTCGCAAAGTTCAGAACTTATCGCGCTATATTTATTTATGTTTAAATACATATTATATTTGTATAATAAGTTAGTTTATTTGTAAAAAATATTCCACTGATATTAGCGTAAGAGAAATTGGTTTTTTATAAGAAAATAGTTTTAATTAAGTACGTAAGGATTTTCATAATAACTTTCAGGTGGTTTCTTATCTACATATGTATATCAAAAGATATATTTGTATAGTTCGTTTTTCTGTATTATTTTTTCATTTGCACTTATGGTCTAAAATATAAATCTATCTATCTAATCTATCTCCACCTTAAAGACCGGCAATACATCTATAGCTCCACTGGTGTTGCACGGGGTCGTTGGCGGCGGTGATCACTTACCATCAGGTCATCCGTACGCTCGTTTCTTGTTCTTTTCCATTAAAATTTATAACAATATCACCAAAATACAAAAAAAAATAATATATAACCAAAAAATTATAATTTCAGTGCAAAGATCACAGAACCTATCTCAGTGCCTCTAAGCAACGGGGACGTTCTGTACACCCCACCACCGCCCAGTAGCGGAGCTATTCTGGCCAACATTCTGAACATTCTTAGTGGTTACAACTTTACCTCCGATAGTATTAATGGGACAGACAACAAGATACTTACATACCACAGGATTATTGAAGCTTTCAAATATGCGTTTGCAGCTCGAACCAAGTTGGGCGATTTGGACTATTTAGATTTAAATGGAGTAAGTTTGCTTTTATTTTAAGGTCTTTTAATTTTTAAAGGCTTAAAAATATTCATTATATTGTATTGTATACACTGCAATGCAATTGATTTCATAAATAATGCTGTATAAAATACGGCCTGAAAAATTACAGATAAAATGTATGATTTAGGTACATTTCAGACACGTTAGCGGTTAGACAGTTCCTTCGAATCTAAAAAATATTATTAAAAAAATAGCTTCACGTGTATTCTGCATGCAGCAGGCTCCCCTTGCCTTAAAGGGAGAAGCAGCAGCCTATTACTAAGTTGTTCCGTTGCCCATTTTCCGCCCAATTTTCAGAACCTTGTGTATTTTTAAACTGTTAACAAAACTTTACAGTTTTTGAGTAACATCACATCTCCTGAGTATGGAATGGAGATTAGATTAAAGATCAATGATTCAACAACCAGCAACGATACCGCTTATTACGGAGCTACCGAGTACCAGAAGTCGGATTCGGGCACCGCACATATATCAGTTATAGCGAGCAATGGAGATGCAGTTTCTATGACGAGCTCTGTTAATTATTAGTAAGTGGATTTTACAACAATCATTTTATTATTCTTATTGACAAAATATTCAAATATGTAGATCTAAACTCTCCTGTGAGAAATTTATGTGAAATTTATATTTTAATTTCTTCGCTATGCAAAACATGTCGTTGAGTTCCGCGACTCAACACGCAATTCCTCCAGAATTCGGTGGAAAATGGAGAACGGAGTGTATTAACAATAGGTTCCCTCTGCCTACCCTGCTCTGTGCGGGACACAGCGTGATAAAAGATGCTATGAAATTGTTGCATAATTAATGATTTTTATGTTTCTGATTTTTTAAAGTAAATATATAACTAAATCATTAAATATATACAGTTTTGGCGCGGGTTTTACAACACTGAATACTGGTATCCTTATGAATAATGTCATGGACGATTTCTCTTCCCCCGGCATCACCAACTATTTCGATTTGAAACCAACTCCAGCGAACTTCATTGCACCGGGAAAGAGGCCTCTCTCCTCAATGAGTCCCAGCATCATTGTCGATAGAAATGGCAATGCAAAACTCGTGATTGGTGCTTCAGGAGGAACGAAGATAATTACAGCTGCTGCTTTAGTAAGTTTATTATAGTTATTTATTGTAATAGTGTATTGCTATTTATAACGCCACAGTGGTTCGCGGATATTTAGCATTTGTTTGACTTGGTGTTAGATTCAATTCTCACACAGTCTTTTATATGTATGTATCTACAGATGAAATAAAGAATCTATATGGTTAGTGCTCAAACATTACAAGTAAAGCATTTTTTAATATAATCGTTATTTAATACTAGCAACCCAAATGTGGCTTCGCCCGCTTGTAATACTTATTGTTATATTATAATTAAATTATACAAAATGTTTACATAAATTGTAGCCTATGGGTTTTATGGATGTAAGAGCTATGTTACTGTAAAGGTTAATATCAATCCGTTCAGTAGTTTTCGTATTATTATTAAAAAGACTAACTTTTACTAATGTAAACAATTGATAATATTTTAATTAGAATTGAAACTTTCCAGGTAACAATACGCAAGTTATGGTTCGATCAAACTATCAAGGAAGCGGTAGACGAATCTCGCATCCACCACCAAATATCGCCAATGTATATTCATTATGAATATGGACTTATCGAGGTAAAAAGATTTTATTAAACTGATTCATACAGCAAAAGACAACAGTTTTATCAACCATATCATATATACTTTTTTATTTAACAGTTTTTGATATAAAACGGTTCTTTCAATTTTTTAATTTCTTTCACATTTCAGGATATTGTTGAAGGCCTACGAGCTAAAGGACATGAAATGGTGCGATATAGAAGCCGCGGTTCTATCGTATGTGCGCTCTATAGAAATAAAACTGCAATCTTTGCAAATGCGGACTTCAGGAAAGGAGGTGATGTTGCTGGAGTAGACTAAAACTTAAATTATAAATATAGTCCAATTTTTCCTATTAAATAATTAATACAAATTCAGTTTAGAAATAGTTTACTTCACCAAAAAATCTCAGTGGAATTTTAAAGTATTACTTATCTGGAACGCTGGAAAACTGATACGCTGGAATATACGTTTTTGGGATTGATAGAAAAATTGTATTTATCTATTATCATTATTACTTTTTAAGTATTGTAATAAATAAATGTAAATACAATATACCATATGAAAAAATATTATAAAAAATATATTTATCATCTAGAATTCTAGATGGTAATCATAATCATGACTGACAATTATGTTACTTTTGCTTTTTTTCCTGATCATACAGATCAGATATATTTTTATTATATATTTTTGTTATATATTTTTATTATAAGTATATTGGAATCTCGTTGTACAAATACAGTTACTTTGAATTCTTACTAGTATTTTATGTCAAAATCAATTACAAGCCTAATCCTACAATTGATTACTTTCATTAAGCTAATTAAGGCCGCAGCGGTACAGAGTATGACTGTAAAGCGCGACGGCTGTGGATTCGATTCCCATTCCCTCACTTTAGCTACAAAATCCTCACTTTAGCGCGGCGTTCAGTTCTGAAATCTCCCTCGCTCAAAACAGTGCTTAAAATTTACTTACACCGCAGTTTCATTAAACATTCAAGTTGAACATGTAAACCTGCTTACGTAACTTGATGTAGTTAAGTTTATCTTAAGATTATTAATCTTCATATTTTAAGACTTTTTGAGATAATTTTGAGAAAACTATTATATTATTATTATTAATATTTGTGTGTATTTTTCTTACGGAACGGCATATTTTTTTTATCCATAACTAATTGCAATTTAAAAACGCACATCCGAAAATTATATGAAAATCAATAGCTTAATAAACTAAGTCCAATCTCAAATGTTCTATGTATTTATTTTATAAGTAACAAACGAGTAAAGTTTGCAAATATTTTTTATATCGTAGTGTAGGTTGCAGTTCAAAATTATTTTTAACATATTCAAGAAAAAAGTAGGTATATCAGTATCTCATCCTTAACTTAAAACTAAAATATTTCAATGCTGTACAATTTACATGATGTATTTTATTTAGTTTTAATTAAAAAGTATTAAATACAATAATATTAATATTACGCAGTGAACTGTTTCCTTTTTTTACCTTTTTCACTACAAAACGATTCATTTGTAAATATTTCATTGTATAAATTACAAATACTTTGTACTCAAATAATTTAAAATATTTATTAACTATTTAAATGTATTGTGAAATAAAATAAAACAGATATTTTATTCTACAGAAACATGAATAACTTAACTTAGCTTCACGCTTTATCCCTTGCGGGGTAGTCAGAGAGAACGGAGCGCCAAACGCTACGGCTATATTGTTTTTTTATGTTGTCTTACATTTCATTTTCCTTCAAAATATTTACACATAAAATGTAGTTATGGTTACCTATAACAAGTACACGCCTTTTGAATTTTCACCTATATATAAATAACAGCGGCAAATATCATTATTCATTAAGCAATTGTCAATAAATTTTGAATTATTAAAAAGGCATCAAGCTCAAGTAATCTACGGTCAACGAGTCGTGGCCACCCTAAAGTTAGGTGTAGATGGCTGTGCAGGTTTGATTGTAGGATTTTTTTTTTATTTTAATTATTTCCTATCCGAGTGAAAAATGCGCAAAATTCAGAAAACTTAACTTCTGGCCGACCACGACTGCTCGACCGTATTGTACCAACTACTAAAAAGTAATAACTTCTTACGTACTTAAGTCAGTCATCCTTGTTTAAAAATTAGGCGTGTTCCACAATTAGTTTTGATTACGACTGAATGATTAGTTGTAATTACAATTCTACACATTGCTATGGCAATTGATTTCTTCTAAAAAAAAAATAGTTTGCGAATTACGAATAACCTTGTATAGGTTATTCGTAATTCGACCTCTCCTCTACCTGTAATACTCTGCGGAAGGATATGCCCATCCTGGAATATCTTAATATAAGTTTTTTAAAAAATAAAACACATTCTAACAAAGAGCTCAACTTTTTTATAAAACTCACTGAGAGATTATGGGACAACAGTATATGTTGTTTGCTATTTTTAATCCCGGTATTTCTGCTGGATCTGCAGGATAAGCATGAAATAAGTCAAAATTTTTCTATTAAATACGACGATATTGGCTGTAACAATATAGATAACTAAAAAAAGGGGCGGGCATGACTCTAGTATTAACTTTAATTTACCAATGATTCTATAGTTAATTATTTGCTTGAAAAATAAAAAAAAATCAAACTAATATATTTGCACAGCAAATCTGAGTTCAGAAGGTTTATTGGACTTAAATCAAACACTGGATACAATTTCAGTTTTTTTATTAAAAACCACCATTCAAAAAATTGTATCACATATATATATATTTAATATGTATCTTCACGCTGTATCACGCACATATCATGGTAGGACCTGGGAACCTAGTGTTAAGTTTCCATGAGGACACTTCCTATCCCCACTTTCTGCTGAGGCGTTATGTTATGAGTGACGGAATTCACTGGTCTTGCCACGTCACCATTATAGCGAGAAAATGAAAATATTAAATGTTTCATTCTCCTGAGTGGGAATCAAACCCCTTAATACCTTACGTTTGCACCTTCGCCACGACAAACTCTATTCATTTATTATATGTAAATAAATAAGGTGATTTTTTTTGGCAATGACAAATCTAGGAAATTCTGTATGAGGAAATACTATTGCAAACGATATAAAACAAACAAACGTATCATTATCCATCAAAGAGTTTTATTTTTTTATCATTAAAGTGTATGAAGCGAGCTGATGTTGATATGTGAGCAAACAGCCCTTTTTCAGGTTGTTATTGAAATTACATTTAAATACTTTATTAACTATCCGAGAGAATATTTTATTAAGAAATTATTGGATACTTGGTATGCAGGAAACAATTTATTGGTTAAATAATTATTTACATCTAACGTTAGTTAATATAGCATACATTTTATGTTGAAAAACAAACGAAATGTCTTTTTTTTTGTTTTTATTAAAAAATATATAATTTCGTTACTATACTAACATTTTCTGTATAAGTGATAAAGCAATATTAAGTGACAGTTAATTGTACATTATTATATAAAATATTTAAGATATAAATCTTAATAAAATTGAACTATTTTCTACTCTACATGGTTCTATTTTCTGCTCAACTTTAATTACGCCATTTTATCTACATCTTCTTCTAGCTCTTCTTCAGCCTAGCTTTGCCTCGACACCAGAGCGAAGAAAATGAAAATAATTAAATTAACATTTCATTTCCTCGAGTGAGAATCGAACCTACAACCCGTCGACTGCGCCACGACTGGCTTCAATATACATATAGCTTATTAATATTATTGTAATCATTAATCAATATCAAGCACAATTATGATTGTTTGCATTGTAATTGCATTGCATTTATTAATTACTAACATATAAATATTAATGTATAACATACCTACTTGTTTTATTTTATAAAACCTTAAATATAGATGACATTATTTTTCAAATGTTTCAAAGTTTGACATTTTTCAAAACAGACTCAACAATATATACATTTAAATTAAGAGATTTTTAAACAACAATAATTGTTTTTAATAAATAAACAAAATAATTTACAATATGACTTTAGAACTTCGGTATTACTCATTAAATAACATTAAATAAATGGCTATTTTTTAATATGTCGTTTTTTTAATATATGTATACATTAGAAAATAAAAATTGACCCAGTTGTTAATAAATAAAAACATAACATAATTATTCAGTTCAAATTTTGCATTTTAAATTAAATTTTCAGAACAAAGAGATTGGTTTTTAATATGATCGTATTTACAATTAAAATAACAACGTTTAAAAACTAAACAAAATGCATTAAAATAAAACAATTTAAATATCAACAACTAATAACAACAAAGTAACTTTTTTTCAGCTTCACCTAGTATTAAGACATTACATTCCTCACTTTCTACACGAATTCAAGACATTACATAATATGTAATGATGACGAACAACTTCGAGCTTTACCTTACGAGACCGAGCACATGAAATATTATTGCAATTTAAATATAATCATTTACCCGAGGGCTAATAGATCAAATTTATTTAATTATCGTAAATATAATTAATTTTTTAATTAGACATTATTTTTCCCAAGACAAAAGACAAAAAATTCTCTAAATATCTCTAAATATGAATAAGTGACTATCCCACTAACGTCAAAATAGAATATGGGTATAAAAAAAAACAGTAAACAAATAAATATTTAGGAACTAACTAAAAATGCATCTTTCATGGCTTCCACGGGAGTCACAAATTTAGTTGAGCCGATCAAAACCACATTATCTATGCCACTGGTTATGACACTCCTGTGTAACTGTTTACATTCCTCGGCTGTGATGCCACCCACCACAAATATGATTACTGTGGGATTATCTAATGGGTGTTTTGCATTTTTTTTCTTACTTGTCAGCATACTGTAAAAGAAAATTTTATAAATATTGTTTAAACTTCACACTGTATCTGGTATATAGTAGAGTAAATAAAGAGAACCCTGTCATAAACACTCCGTGCCCCAAGCGACGCCCAATTTTCGAAACACTACGTTATTTCACTGATTCATCATTCGTAGTGGTGGACTAAGCTCACCTTTAAGCTCCAGAACTTACACGACAACATAAAAACTGCAACGACAGTGAGGAAATGGACATATTTCATTCTCCCCAGTGGACATACATACTAACATACAATTATTTGTTCAGTTCACTACATAATATTGTTTTTTTAAAAGGAATTAAATAAAAAATAAATAGGCAGGTAGCTACAAGTAGATAAGTAACTTGACAAGTAAGTATGGTTTTAAATTAAACTATTTTAACCGGATTAATCGCGTATATTTTAGATTATACATTTTGGAAACCCGACGCTTCGAACACTTTGCAGTAGTCCGTGGTCACGGATAGACTCTATCCCAGATAGAGTAATAATAGTAAAAATCAAAGAAGTTGTTAAGTAAGTATGGATTAATTGAAGGATGGATGCACATAATATACATAGATAGGTACATGTCAAACTAATAAGAACAGATTGTCTTAACACTAGGTTCCCTCAGCAAACCCTGCCGTGTGCGGGATATAGCGTGAAGCTGATTTAGTTTTTTTAAGAGCATGTTAAAAATATTACATACTTGAGTCCACTGCGCAGTAAGTCCTTAATGCCTTCATTTCTATGTCGTAGGTCAATTAAATCTGGTCGGTCAGTATTAACTAAATCGTCGACCAGCTGTTGTAGAACCCCGCGGTACTCGTGACCGGTGCCGGCTTCACATGGCTTCAACACTGAATTATATCTGGAAAATGACACATAAATAATTATTTATTAATGAAGTGAGGAGTGTTTTAACATTAGGTTCTTTCCTCCAAATATATGAGATGAGCAAATGTATAAAATATCTACATATTTTAAAAAATCTTATTTCAATTTAGCACACATAACAAACCTATGCCCTATGCGTTTAAAAATATGTTTTTTTTACTATACAGTGTTTAACTCAGCAACGTAGTTTCCGCAAACTTGAAATATTTTGTCTTAGACTTTTATATAAAAAACTTTAAGTTCGCAAGGAGAACAGACAAGACTATTTTATGAAATAGAGTGAACACAATTTGTAGTCCGCTTAATTTTTCAAACCATTGCGTGGCGGAACCCAACGCCGTGTTTCGCCTTGTTACTCAATAAAAATTATCAATTTCCGCTAGTGGCAACCGAACATACAACTGCTGCGCTCCGACGGCCTTTAATATTTAGAAAAAAATCGAAAATTTTCACTTATTCAAATACATAGAAAAATAACTCACTTATTCAATATCTTCCTCATCTGAGCGATTTCCAGCAGTTTATCCATAATTTTATTAGTTATATCCTCACATTGCTCGGGCGACACTATTCCCAGGTCACTTAAATGTAAACTGTCGTGGTCCTCAAATATGGCGACGCTGAGTGTCTCCCGCAGGCTGTCCTCGTGTTGCTTGTTAAATGTTACTTCGTTACCGGTCAAAGAGTACACGTGAATTAGAAGTGCTAGAAGATTTTCTAGTGGTAGATTCCTTTCTTTCCGAGTTTTTATTAGATGACTTATCTGTAATTGTGAAACAATAATCATCTGGTTGGTTTCCAGGAGGCGCGGGTTCGAATCCCGCTACGTTATCGTTATATATATCGTTTATCAATATCACATTTGAAATAGCTATTTATGTTAGAAATTGTAAAAAAAATTTTTTATATATGCATTAACCGACGCCATAGTGGTTTAGTAGGTCTGTCAAAAGTATACAGTATACACGCGCTGGTTATAGGTTCACCTGGTGCAATTTGCTGAAATGTTATTTGAATTAATTTTTATTCTCCACTTTATTAAGGAGGAGGGGAGATGTTGAATATTGGTACTCAATAATATCAAGTTTTTTTATAATACATATACTTTTCGTTAACTAAAAAACTAAAAACTATCCAAATATACTTTAAAATAATGACCGTTTCCTTATATTTTTTTCACCAACCTGATGTAAAACACTTGTAGAATCTCTGCTAGTGACAAGATTCTGTAAAATTTGTCTTTCCAAATTCATAAGCAATTCCAGTTGGACTCGTTTCGGTGACTTCAATGTTTGTACGATAGCTAGAGATTGTTGGAGAACGCCTAAATGCTTTGGTATTATAGTGTAATTACCTTAAAATAAAAATAGTTATTTAACTTATTTTGTAAATATATTATCATTAACTAATCAATTATATTTTCTTTTTTTCTATATAGTTTCAATATTTTTTATAGTTATATAAGCAACACTAGTGCTCCATTTGCGGCTTCGCCAACCTAGTATACTAATATAACATCATACATATTTATTATTATTGAAAGAAATATTAGGAACAATAGCAAGACACACATGTTCTCCACAGTCTTTTGAAAAGAAAGCTTCCCTATACATATATAATAATATTTTCTTTATGAATTTTGCTGCCTGTAATGGAAGACATGTGAGAAAATCTATTATTGTAGACATTTATCAAAGTAAGTAGAAAAAAATCTGCTCCAAAGCGGATTTTTCTTTCTCTATTTATTTGTGCGCTTGTGCACGCTAATCTTAGCTAGCGGCTAAGCTGATTTTTAATAGAGTTTTCACTAATGTATTTCGATTAACTTCCGTGAATATATAGTGTTTTTAATAGCATAAGTAAATAAGTTATAGCAATTCACTTTCTCAGGCAGATAAAGTCGCAAGTATAGCTATTATATAAATATAAATATTTGTTTTTTTTTTAAGAAAACTTGAATAAGAAAAAATATTTATATGTACATAACAAAAATATCATTAAATATAAAATACCAAGACCAAAAAAAAGGAAAATTACCTTTAGTGGCCAGAACAATTTTTTCCACACTTTGCGGTGTAACTTTCATAAGCGTTTTGAGTCCAGGTGACTTTTGGACATCTATTTTAGACAGTTTATTGTATAGATCGAACATAACTTCCTTTTGGGATTTATTTATCATGTGATCATATGTTTGCGAACAGGATTCGTCGTGCGGGTGGTGGAGGCAGCCTGGGCTTAATTGTAAATCCTCGGGATGGGCGAATCTAAAAAGCAATAGGTAATTTCTTAAGGTTAATAAAAGCATCACACTGTTGAAGTGCATTTAGGAATTATATGACATTATGAGATAGTTAGCAAACCACTCTCGGCTTCATTCACTGTAGGTTATTCTTATATTATAGCTAAACTATACAAAATCTTAACATAAGTTGTAGCTATATTACTGCAAAATTTCACCTAAATCTGTTCAGTAGTTTCAGTGAAAGCCTTCAAAAAAACATTCACATTTATAATATGTTATGTCAAGAATATAATTACCTAAATAAGTGAAAATTAATTTTCTATATAAGGCACAATTATATTTGCCAAGTGGGAATAGAGCTCACAACTGTCAAGTTTCAGTCGTACATTGTCCCAATGCCCCTTATTATAAATAACATTTTAAAACAAATAGCTTACACATTAGCTTCACAAAGTGGAGACATATCAACAGCGATATCATTAGAATGTCCAGGGAACCTTG
Organism: Heliconius erato x Heliconius himera; assembly: GCA_013421005.1. Lineage (NCBI taxonomy): Eukaryota > Metazoa > Arthropoda > Insecta > Lepidoptera > Nymphalidae > Heliconius > Heliconius erato x Heliconius himera. The sequence continues at coordinate 118,189 of JAATLQ010035633.1, forward strand.
GTAGTACTGTCATTATTTTATCAAGAACTGACTCGCTGGCATGACTTGTAACACCACAGAGGTCTAAAGTACGATCTACTATGATGACGGAAACAGGATTAGAACAATTCTGGAAGAAAATATATTATATAGAAAAGCATAAAACACAATTGAAACAAACAAAACAAATTAAACATCTGAAACATCTGATTGTAGGCATAATGATTATGAGTTTGATTTCCATTACAAAATTATTTCCATTTTTCATTCTGGTAACAAGAAGAAGAGCAATGTTGACTTGCTCCACTCAACATGCAATTTCAAATTTCAAATAAAGTATGCTAACACTAGGTTTCCTTTACCTAATTCGCTAATAAATAAATAAACTTACATACCTTTCTTCTAGAAGTACAGATTGGGGAATTTTCCAATATACCAGCAATTATAGAGCTATATGCACCCATGAAAAATAAATCTTCTTTCATTCTCATTGATTCTAACATACTATTAAGACTGCTTGCCAATCTTCTAGCATGTAACCTTTCATCATTATTTAAAGAATATAAATCTATAGAAGGACTGTCGGGCATTATGTATCCGTCATACAAAGGATAAACATTTGCATATGGAGGGGTTAAAAATATAGTACTTGTTGGACACATGACAAAGATAGGTGAATAGACAACCTCGACAACACATTGCTGAAAGAAAAAAAAAATAAATTAATACAATGACTTGATGTACCAAAGTATAAGAGAATTAATTGTTATAATAACACCATTGTGGTGCTGTGTGACAGTCTGACTGTAGATTCAATCTCCATTTGGGGATGATTATATTTATTTTTATTTCCCTCACTCTTGTATACAAAGTGCATTGTTGAGTTTGACCACTCAATACAGCATCTTGACAAGAGGTTGATCTGCCTACCATAATATCTGGGCTATCTGGTCAGACAGCTATTGGTATTGAAATAATTATAGCCACTTTATTCTTAATTTACTACACAAATTTGAGATATGAATTCAGAATTATCAGTGTGAGAAAATGATAAAAATATAATTCATTCCACACAACAAAGTAATCATCAATACCAAAACGGTCGCACTCTGGCCCTGTCTCTATGCAATATAAAAATAATAAAAAATATAAAAAAGCATTGTGATATATATATATATGTGTTATATCATATTTTGTTATTATGAACATTGTATAAATACATACAGTTTTCGCAATCCATTCCAAAAGCATGCTTTCAAGTTGTTTAGTGGCTTCGGCTGGTGCTCGTCCAGATGCCAATATGTCACTAACATCTTTATTTTCATTCAATTCCATGTAAACCACATCTAAACTTACACATGATATTAGAATACAATGAGTAAAATCACTGTGGAGAATGATTTCTCTAATAGATTGAAGTTGAGTGTTTGTTGTTTGTGAAATAAATACAGCTTTTCGGTGTTCCTTTTTAGAAGACTGTAAAAGTAGATAAAATAGATATATCACATCCTTTTAAGATAAAATATAAAGAAGAGTAAATATAAAAAAAAAACAGATAATTACTTCAAAAGGTGATAAAGACTTCACAGCGGATGCTCCACCAGTGAGAAGACTGAACAATCCCCCATTCCAATGTAAGCATTCTGCACTATAATCATCCAAGTACACTACTGCACCTATTATTCGATTATAAACTTCCGACCAACACGCTTTATTAAATTCTTTTAAAGTTGGAGCCATTGTAATTAAAAAATCATAGGTTTAGTCAAATTCGAAATTGTTATATTGATAGAAATTACTACATCGCTGATTTACAACCCACTGCTTACAGGTTTCAATTAAAATACATGATTTTTTACGAAATATAAAAAAGTGACATTCGCTAGTAAGAAAATTGTTATAATTATTTATTTATATTACTCTTAACTATTACAACTACGCAATGAACATGACTTAATATAAATATTTCAATTTCATTTTATTTTGTTTACGAAATTCATTGGTTAATGCCCAATCAGCAAATAAATATCGTGTCAACTGTCAAGTGCTAAACTAATCGTAAGATGTCAATGTCAACCAATTTTGTCATTTTTAATTTATTGATTTTAGGCGTGTCAGTTTAATGTGTATAATTATCTAAAAAAGATACGGTACTACGGTATGATATAAGTCTAAAACCTAAAATGACGATAAACAATAAAAAACATACGGTACACGAATTTATATCTCGCATTATGGCAAACCAGGCTTTTATTGATTGAAATATTTAATATTAACATAAACAATTTTAATGTAAATAAGAAATAAATTAATTAATGTGTATAAATATATTAGAGTTCTGACACTCAGCACTCAATGCCTCCAGAATTTGGCGGAAAATAAGGAACTGAGTGTCGTAACCTTAAGTCTTAACACTAGGTTGCCTCTGCTTACCCTGCTATGAACGGGATAGCATGAAGCTACAAAAAATATCGACATATTTAAAAAAAATAAATAAGAAAAATTTCTTCTTTCTGTCTTACTCATAGAGAAAAAAATGGTTCAGACTTTCAGCTTAGTTGCTTTCAGTTTCTATGAAAAAAATATCCATTAAAATGTATTGTAGACAATAGTTCCAACTACGTTAATAAATTTTAAGGATGTTCTATAAATAGATACGATAAGAGGAAAATGGTATTTTTGTCGTTAATTTTATTCTTATTGTAATAAGTCATCAGAAATAAATTATTTATTTATCGCACATTAATATAATATACAAGCACAAAAGACGGTAAACGACATTCTTTACCAGCCAACTATGTCGTGTGAAATATGTTTAAGTAGGTGTGTTTCATATAAATTTAATATGTTTTTTAGGATTTACATTATATTCCACGAATAGCAGGGTAGACAGAGAGGCCGTAACACCTGTAATGCATATGATTATTACCATTTATAAATACTAATTATTTAATTAATTTAAAATAATTGAGGCCAGTCGTGGCGCAAGGGCAAAAATTGTGACTGAAAAAAAAAATTGTGACGAAATTTTATGTAAAAAAAGTTTACATAAAATTCCGCACACAGATTTACGCGAATTTTCAAATTTGAATATGGTAAGTAATAAAAGTATGTTGCTAGAAACTAGAAATAATTTCAATTAATAATTAAATTTCTAAAAAGATAGATTTTTCTAATTGGTTGGGTTTTACAAATTATCTAGCTCTAAGACTTTCGAATGGTCAACCAAAATTAAGTCTTCTTGGTTTTGTAGATTAGTAGAGGCAACAACTATATATATCGAAATGGAGTAAAGAATTGTAATTTGCTAGGTAACTATGCTAAAGAGGACCTTCAAGCAATAGTATAGATAGAATAAGAGGAGTCACTAAACCTGCCTATGAAGCTGATAACGTTTTATTTTATTTAAAATAAAAGTAAAGGTAGCAAACTTTTAACAAACACTGTTAAAATAGAAATGAAATTCAAAACATTTAAGTCTACTAGTACTGGGAAATTAAATATGCAATTTCATGCAACATAAAATTGTAATACCAATTTATTTTGTACTTAATTGTGTATTGCTTTATTCTTAGTTTGATTTTGTTTTCGTACATACTAAAAATACGGAATTATTTAAATATTTAAATGTATCATCATCATAATCAGCCCATCTTTGTTTAATAGATAGGCCTCTCCAATTGATAAATTCGAGTAGTCCATGTACCTCTATAATAGGTCTCCATTTTCCTATTTATATTTAGAATCTAGAACATAATATGTATTAATAACAATTTTTTATATTTATCACAAAAACCTGGAATTTTGGGATTTTTATTTGTAACCTTAAACAATCATTGTGATTTATTAACTTTTTATTCTGTAACTTATCATGGTTTGTTTAATCTAATTATTTCAAATACATGTTAACAAGTGGGAATATTAATTAATGATCATCTTCATAGCCACTGGGCAAAGCATTGACATGGGGGTTGTGGAAAAGAGACTTCTGGCCATCACCCCATGGGAAACGCTGAAAATATAGACATTTTTATTAATATAATTATTTGAGGCAATAGGGTCAGTGAGATACAATGAATTCAATCTCAGCTCCAGGGAAAAAATATATTCATTTCTCCGCTCTGTTAAGACAAAGTGTAGTTTAGAGTACTACTAGTCAAAAATAAAATAAAAATTTAAATATATCTATATATTTTACACTATGTAAATAATATATCAAGCTATGCCTAATTATTAATATTCATAAATCAATAATAATACAGATATATCTTATTAGATGTTTAAACTTTACAAAGTGTCACTTTGTCCAACTGCGAATACAGTTAATTATGAATGTTACCATAAGAATCAAACCAGTAAGGCATTGATAATCCATGAGAATATATCCACATTAAATTAAAAAAATAAATTCAACTACATTAAAAGAACAAGTAAAATTTTGCTTCAATGCATTGTTTTCACAGAAAGAACCATAATTTTTAAGGTTCTTGTTTTATCTCACATATAGTAGGGAAGGCAGAGAGAACCTAGTGTTAAGACATACTGTCCTCCACTTACCAACTCTATTTGAAACATATTGTGACGGAGGACAAACAGTCTTGTCAGAGCAGGGAAATAAAAGTAATTAATTCCTCTGAATGGGATTTGAACCCACAACCATCACATTTACAGCCAGATTTTCCCATAGTCACAATGGATTTATAATCATAATTTAAATCGTAAGAAGAGTTGTTCTACCTTATATATGATAAATATTTTAAGCATTAATAGCATAATATATAATTCAATTTTATCAAATTTAAGTCAACATTGTTGAATCACTTATTTTAGCAAGTGTAGTAACAGTTAACATAATAAATTTATGTAAATATTAAAAATTTACCTTGGAGCGAACGCGCATATACTCGTAAGCAATGAATGGAGCTCGCTCATGATGCTCCTCCTGATGAGCAAGATAGGCATTCAGCATACCTAGTCCAACAGCTGGGATCCCTACAAAGAAGGACAGCCTCTTCCACAGTTTCCAGCCACCTAGTTAAAAATGTCATAGTTAATATTGTACCGAAAAATAGATAAGAATTCCCTAGGTTATGCGATTACATAATGTATGAAAAAGTATTTTAATAAATTTACCTCCATGTCCCCCAGCGGTTGCCGCATGGGAAGATAGGCGAGCGTTGTTTTTAATATACAAGCACGCAGCTCTTTGCAAATACGATGCCATTTTTACGATTGAAAAATTTTAGTGTATATCTTCTCAATTGTCAATGTTATCAAATGTCAAAATTTTCAATCGATTTACTTTACATAGACAAAGTTTGTCTTTGATATATTAATCTTTCTTTGATTTCTTGTCTATTACTGTTAATATTTATATTGTCAGTAAATCAATAACAATATATATTTTTAGATGCTTATTTATTCAAGAGAATTTATGTCAGTAGATAATATTAATTATATATAAAAAAATGCATTTAATTATTAAGTGCTTTAATTGTTTCAAATATTTATTGTGTTATATGTTGTTTTTTTAAGAAATAACACGAGGTTTTTATTTTAAGAAATATTCTGTATTTTTACTATTTCTTGACTTTTAACTAACTTAACTTTTATTATTATTTTTAAATAATAAAGCTTATAATAATATTTTGCTTCCTAGAATCGTAAAGATTTTTTTGTCTTTTTTTATTGTCCATATCTAAGAACTCCAACTCCAACAGACCAAAAATATTGTAAACAGCAATTATAAAGTGTTCTAATATAATTTTGACACGCTTCTATTTTTATTTTAAAAATACATATCATATTACTCAGTTCATAGGACATACAAAATAAGTTCAATTATATATACTTATTAAATTTTTATATTTGGGTACATATATGAAGCTAAAAATCTATCATGGCACCTGAAACAGATCTTACAATATTATTATTTAACATATAGGATTATAATTATTTTATTATGCTTATATAATCATAGTTATAATAACAAAGCTGGTTGATCAAATTTTAAAAATTGATCCTTATTAATTGTGTCACTTAATGATGGATTAATGTGTTCGCGATCAATAAAAAAATTCTCAATAACTTTCTTAGGAGCTACCTGAAACAAAGAAAATTTCATTTGATATTTGAAAGGATAATAATGAGTTTTTAAAACATTAATCTTAATGACAACATTCTTAACAGCCTAACAGATAGGAGCCTGATAAATGCGCAAGTGAATAAATATACTGTAGACTTGTAGAGTACCTTTTTGACTTTTATATGTTCAAAATTAAATCCCATATAAAATGCAGTTTGTTGTAATTGGCGCAAGTTTCTCAGTCGAACTTTGGAGTCCCTTTCTAATAATCGCATTAGTAGTGCTCTTGCTCCTTTGGATAGATTTTTTGCTTCATCAGGTAATGTGCCAGGAGCCGATTCGGAGTGTCCCACCTGCTGTATGCTAAAAAAGATACGTTATACCTAATTATAAATAAAAATGTTAAACTTAAGTATTCAATTATGTACAAACCATTTACAGCGAATCAAAGTTTTTACTTAATAGAGAGAACAAAAGGATTTAAGCCTACAAATATACAGATAAATTAGTGAAAATAAAGAATCTACCGTATATAACATAAATAGTAATAACCTGTTATTTGAATTGATACTGGTATTTCCTATAGAACTAGATGGATTTTGAGTAGCGGTGCTTTTTGTTGCCGAAATATTTACAGCAGGCGTCGGAAACTGTAAAAAGAGAATATATTAATGCAAGTTTATTATGGAATGCACTTAAGATGTGATACACGGTGCCTATTTTTTTATTATTTTTTTATAGGAAAATTAATTAAATTAAATCATTTAAGTAATTTATTCACCAGATGTGATTCGATAAAATATTTTTTAAGCAATAAGAAAAATTACAAGAATACAATACTTAATTGAGTACATAAGAAATAGCGTCCCTGTACTTGTTTAGTTGTTAAAAAATATTTTTTAATATGCATATCAAGCTCATAATAAAAGACCTTCGACAGTAAAATGTACCAATTCATCGCCTTCGAGCTTTAAAATGGTTTATTGCTTAATTTCCATATGATTTACGATGCTACGAAATAAATAACTTAAATCGTACTATAATAACCACTAATAGTAAACATACTATTTGTAAATTTAAAAATAAAACAAACTTTCGCTTTAAATTAAACCGTCACGTCAGAGGGAAAGGGAGAGTCTCACTTAACATTAGGTTCCCTCTATTTGCTATTTGTGGGATACAGCGTGAAGCTGTACTACTTGTATTTTTAGCTTAATATAATTAAATCACTATTAATTAATACTACAACATAGCCTCATTTCATTATAATTAATTTCCCATGTAACCCAAGCTTTTGCATCTTTTGCTATTTTTAAATTATCTTAAATCTTAATATTAACTGCTGAGTATATTTTCTTATTATATAAAAGTTAGGCTTTTAATTAAGTACGTGATTTATCTTAGAACAATAATGTATCGAACGGTTGTCCTTCAAAGATTTTTTTTATTATTAGATGGAGTGAAGTTACTGCTTATGTAGGTAATTTAAGTATTATCACCAGAAAATTATTTTTTTTTACATAATTTAATTAAAATAAAAAAAATATTTTGATTAAATTTTGTCCGATATATAGGACGAGGACGTACAAATTTATTAAAATTTATCTCAGCCCAAGATCCCAAGAAGCTTTGCAGAATTTTAAAGATTGCTATTTTTTTCCCAGCGTGTCTACACTCACTCAATAATGACTATTGATAAGAATATTCAACCTATTGTTTACTGTACAAGAAATAAAGTTTAAAATCCTTGCCAAAGATAGCGCCTCACGCACGGTAATAGTAATCAACTAAAGAATATCAAATAAGAAAAAAATATGTATTTTTTCAGTTTCACGCTATATCCCACATATATATTCCGTTCCCCACTTACCACCACATTTTCAAGACATTGCGTGTTGAGTAGCGAAACTTAACGTTGCGCTTTAGCCTGGGTACCAATGTGAACAAATGAAAATATTAATAAATAATAATTTGAGGCCAGTCGTGGCGCAGCGGCACGAAGTGTGACTGTAAAACCGACTGGTTCTGGGTTCGATCCTCACTCGAGGAGATGAAATATTTACTTAAATTTATATTTCCATTTCTTCGCTCTGGTGTGAGGCTAAGCGCGGCGTTGAGTTTTACCACTCAACACGCAATGCCTCCAGAATTCGGCAGAATGTGGGGAACGGAATGTCTTAACACTAGGTTCCCTCTGCCTACCCTGCTGTGTGCGGGACACAGCGTGAAGCTGATAAAAAAAATCGAATCGAACCCACAATCGTCGCGATACACTCACACGTTTGCGCCCACGCCACGACGACCTCAAGCGTTCATAAATATAATAAATAGTTAAGTAAATTTTTTCTCCAGTGCAAAGTCACGGGCAATAGCCTGTACGTGGACAAAATACTCATTACAGTAAGGTAATAAGAACGTAACTCGGCATAATCACCACACACACTCACGAACCAGTCGATTAATATACGATCAAGTGCTCCCAAGTATACGCGGTGACTCCAGACTAGTTTTATATAATCAAACCTTCATAAATTACAGGCGTCGTATGTTTACCTGCCGTTAGGGTCGTCCAATTATATTCAGCTCAGCTAGGTAGCGCAAATAAAAATGTAAACAAATTACTTTAAAAAGTAAATGAAATATCTATCTAATTTTTTAATAATCTATAATTAATAGTCGATAGGAATGTTGATAGCGACAAATGCAAAACTTACAAAGTAATTCAGCACTTGTTAAGATTACTTGGAAGTACCAAAAAAAAGGTGACAAACAAGCTCCAAATATTCAATAAGTACGGTAATAGAAAATAAAAATCCTTTCAACTTCAATTTGGGAGCAACGGACTCGATAAACTCAACAAAAAATTCTACTATACGTATGATGTGAAAATATAACTTTCGTGTGAAACCAAATAAATGAATGACAAGGTAATTTAAAAAGGACGCATAAAAAAACGTGGCGTCTAGCTTTATTCCTAAGTTGTCTACGACGCTCCGGTCACCGCGACTCGTCTGCCCGCCTTCTAAAGAGAAAAAAAAGCAAACTTATCGGCTAAAAATAGGGAGCCAGCCCCTTAATTGCATACTTGGAATTTACAGCACGTTTTAACGATTGTGAGTTCATCGAGATAAATGCACCTTAGCGCGAGGGCGCGGTAATGGTTCGCAGATTGTAAAAGTAGTTAGTATTACATATTAAACTATATCCACGAATATGTTAAGGAAAAGCCGAAGCAACCACCTCACGTACACCTCTCATCTATCCATGGTGAATTTTAAAGCAAAAACATTTAAATTTAGCTCAACTTCAATATGTCCGACTAACGATTATACGTCGGCTGGTGTATGAGGTTATTGAGGGAATGGCTAATATGATGCGTTTTTGCATCTCACCAGAGAGTTTATAAGCGTCGGGACAGTAAAAAGGAGAATTTATGTACACATTGATTTGTTAAGAACCTACGTAAAGTATTTTTATGGTGATCGACGTAAATAATGGTGCATGATGGTCCGCAGCTGCCGCCGGAGTGTAGATAAATTAAAAAGTGTTACCGTTAGCGTTGACGTTCTGACTACTAAGCAACTGTTATCAGAGCTAGCACGGGCACAATAAATGTTTACACTTTGATCTGGTCACGATTCGGCCGCATTTGTGAATAAGAAATTCATTTTGCTTGCGCTTTAGCCTATTCAATTATTTTTGCTACGTATCTTACGTATCGTATATATATTTGTTAAGCAAATGCCTTATTAGGTTAGCGATGAGTGTCTAATACTAATTCAAAGAATTTTCATTCATGGCAAAACCATTTAAATTGAAAAAAAAAATTGATAATAAAAATGATGTAAGAGTTCTTTCAATCAATTATTATGTTTAATTAGTAATATTTGAGTCCTTCGAGGCGCAAAGGCACAAGCGTGTGACTGTAAATGCGACGTTTGTGAGTTCGATTGCTACTCGGGAGAATGAACTATAATTTATTAATTTTTTTTGTTTTCTTTTCTTCGCTGTGGTACCAAGGCAACGCGTGGCGTTTAGTTCCACTAATAAACACGCCTTGAAAATTTGGCGGAAAGCGGCAGTGTCTTAGCAGTCTTAGCACTGCTGCACATGTTCCCTTTGCCTACCCTGCTATATGCGGGTTATAGCGTGAAGCTGAAAAAAAAAACAGGACAAGCGCGAGTCGGGCTCGCCCACCGAGGGTTCCGAACAAAAATTGAAGGTCCCGAGCTTTTTATAAAATTCAAGCTTAGCTTAGCTAGCTAAAGCCCTTTCTTCTGATACCTCACTTGAACTAGCTTTAATACCAAATTTTGCGGAAGTACCCAATTAATGTTCCCTTATAGTGTGGAAATAAACGTGTTTTGCGATACAGACAGCCATATCTTTTTTTTTAAATAAATGTACAAATATTTATAAAATATTTATAAATATACATATATTTTTTTTTGCCAGGAAATCATGGGGCCGTAGATCTGAGTATATGGTTTGAATTTCAACTGGATATCTCCAAGTGTTCCTGAGATAAAGGCTTCCGACAAACAGACAGATAGACAGACAGTAAAGTGATCTTATAAGGATCTTATAAGGATCTTATAAAGTGATCTTATAACCTTTTTTCCTTAAAATGTACGAAACCCTAAAAATACTTCCTTTAAGTTTTATTATATTGACTTGTTGGTACATAACTACACTGATGACTTAGACATGTTTTATCTAATTGCAACGATATAATCTTTAGCAAGGTTAGGTATACAAAAAATATGTAAAACGTTTAATTCTATTATAAAATCGTATCGTGACTCTTAAAAGGTCATTTCGTTTTATATGGAAATATTAACTGAAAAAATATGTCTAACTTTAGCTATATCCAATTATGAATAGTTAACATAAACTTAAAAGGCGTTAAATGGTTTTACAATTTTTATACATTATTTGCATTTTGCCAATTTATTGATATATCATATTTATATTATAGTTATTTTATTATTAAGTATAGGTAAAGTATTGTTCACTATAAATGTAATATTAGTATGTGTACGTGTAAAGATTTAACAAAAAATAAAACAAATAATATAAGTATGTATTTATATTATGTTTTATAAGTTTTTTTTAATGTAAATAACTTAAGGTTATATCGGGCGCTTCAATTAGATGTCGTCGTAAGAAATATAGGTAAAGGTATCGATAAATTGACCGAGTTACAAAAGAAAAATAAATAAATATGGCGCCGTCAAGCGATTTTTATGCGAAAAAGTTCTAATGAATTATGTAAATCTTAAAATTATAATAAGATATCAGTCGGCCTGTTTGAAATTTAAATAAAACAAAAATTTTGAATTTAAAATTAAATAAAAACTCTATATTGGTTGCAGCATGTGTAAAATTTCTCGAAAACGCCATCTAAGTCAAGGTGTTTATTTGATGCAACACCGGCCTTGATAATGGCGCCTTTGTCATTGACAGGTCATAATAAATGTTAAATTGGTCCATGTACCACAAACGTATAGTTTTCAGATTATTTTTCTGAACTAGTACTACAAGTAGATGCTAGCTTCCAAATTTAATAATAATTTTAGGTCAACCGAAAGTACCTTATCAATTTTGATTCCTTTTATAGTGCCGAAATAAGCGTTTTTTGGGATATAAACTGACATACCTGTTTTATGTAAATGTAGAAATACGATTTTTTCAGGAAGTCGAGGGACCGTAGTACTCACTATATGGTTTGAATTTTAAATTGATATCTTCAAGCGCTTCTGAGATAAAGGCCCTTGACATACAGACAAACATACAGACAGACAGACGGACGGACGGATGGACGGACGACAAAGTGATATCATAAAGGTTCCTTTTTTCCTTAAAAGGTACGGAACTCTAAAAACGGAAGCCCTAAAAATCTTTTGGAAAACTAACCTTAACACGTACTTAGTATTTGTTTCTTGTTTTTTTCTGTAAAATAATAGTTTTATTGAATTGGCTAAAACTTTAGTTTTTAGGATCCATAACCAAAAGGTAAAATTTGACTGTATTACTAAGACTCCCGTCTGTCTGTCTCCAGGGTGTATCTCATGAACTGTGGTAGACAGTTAAAATTTTTACAGATATATTTCTGTTGCCCCTACAACAATAAATGCTAAGCTTAACAACAAATGCTAAGTAACTTAAATGTCCGACTCGCACTTGGCCAGTACTCCAACGTAAATATATTGTCTATAAACTGATAATATTATTAAAACACGAAAATAATCCAGTTTAGTAAATAAATAACATTATAAGCGGACGAAGCCGCCAGCGAGTCACTAGAATTTAGTAAAAAACTTGCGTCAGAAAAATAGTTATAAATATAAAATTTATGAATAACTTTATTGCATCTACGCAGCAGCAAATCTATCTACATACTTATTTATCAGTTGTAAATAAGAAGATAGATGTGCCTGATTTATTTAAAATGTAATTTTATTCACTTATCAAGAATGACTACAAAATAATATTTATATATAAAAAAACGAATGTAGCGGGATTTATTGGTTTTAGATCACTTGTTCAAAATAATTATTAATTTACTAAATCAATCTTTCAACTTCAACTTTCGTTTTTAATAACATAATTTCACAAAAACAATATCTATATGTATATTGAAAAGTAAAGTTTCAGCTGAATCAATAAAACAGTTATTTATAGCAATTTCGTCAACCATTTTCTTTAAAATAGAACCTGTTTTATTTACAAACTGATTGAAATAAAATAGAAACTAACTATTTAGGAAAACTTGTCAAAATAAATAACTCGGTTTAGCAGTTTCGGACGTGAAAAAACGCACAGACACACAAACAAGAAATAACCGTTTTTGGTTCTATTAGTTATTGTTAAATGCTACTAATAAAATTTTTTTTACATATATTCTATCAGATTTTATTACACGTATATATAGATACAATACCTGCCTCTAACAGAAAAAAAATCAGAATCTCCGCTAACAAAGGTCCGCTATCTAAAAAGGATTTACTTAATAATTTTGTAATATCTTAAATGTTATTCACACAAAGTGATATCAACATAGGCTTTAAAATTTTAATCTTCACTGGGCAAATTTATGTTTATAGATGACTTATCTAAGATTAAAAATCTGTAATAGAGGTATATAAAGAAGTTTGTTAACGTACTCTACAAACGTATAAAAATTAACTATTTAAAAATATATATATTTTAGCGACAAGCTATATTCGGCACATAGCATGGTAGGCAGAGGGAACCTAATGTTAAGATACCCCGTTCCCCATTTTCCGACGAATTCTCGAGGAAATGCATGTTGAATGGCAGAACTCAACGCTGCGTTTTGCAGCGACACCAGAGCAAACAAATAAAAATAAAAAAATATATATTTAATTTCCTCGAGCGGCATTAGAACCCACAACCAGTCGCGTTTCAGTCACACTTTGTGCCCCTGCGTCACGACAGGCTTTAAAATAATAATTTACAATGTTTATTATTTAAAACTAATTTCATCTTATTCGTTAAAGACCGAAGTGGAGTAGGTTGAGTAAGAAGAAATATGCTGGCCAAAGCCGTGGTTAATAGGAGGAGAAAGAAGAATGTTTATTATTTAGCAATATATAATATTGAGGCCAGTCGTGGCGCAGGGGCACAGAGTTATGACTGTTAAAATCGACTGGTTGTGACTTCGATCGCCACTCGAGGAGATTAAAATATTTACTTATATTTACCCGGCGGAAAGTGGGGGACGGTGTGTCTTAACACTCGGTTCTCTCTGCCTACCCTGCTGTGTGCGGGATACAGCGTGAAACTGATTTATTATTTTATTTTCATACATATATCTATAGTAAGTATCTTACTGTGTTATGATAGACGACAGTTAATTAAACATCTATTTACCGTGTGATTGCGTGTCTGATTGTGTGACAGTCTCTATTGTGCCGTCCCATCCAAATACAACCTTGAGTTGATCGATGAATGCCTATGTTCGCATAGTATTGGGCAAGTATGGAAAAAATAATTCTCTATAAGTATGTTATAAAATCACATATTGTTGCAGATTTAACGTTGAAGACAAGTTTAAATACGCGAATTTTTTTTTTTTTGTTTAGCAATTTTATTTTTACTTTTATTTTAGCGTCTCGCTTCATGCCGCACTAATCAGGACAGGCAAAGGGAATCTAGTGTTAAGACATTCCGTTCCACATTTTCAAAACAATCGCCTGTTTTAAAACAATCAAAGTGGAGACATTGCTTGTTGTGTGGCGGGACACAACGCCGCGTTTTGTCTCGACACCAGAGCGAAGAAATGAAAATGTTAAATATTTAATTTCCTCAAATGAGTATCGAAACCACACAACTTGTCGCGTTTCCTGTCACACTTTGTGCTCCTGCGCCACGACTGGCAGATATTAATGAAAATGACTTTGCTCTTTCCTTGTTTCTATACAGTTGGTGATATCTGACACTACATTTTGATTACCAGATGCAATAGAAAATTACTATGTAATATTGTAAATGGTAATAAGTCACTGAAAAATCACACGTAAAGTCCCACAAGTCCCGAAAACTTAAGTCCGGCTATTTGTACCATAAAATCTCAAAAATATATTTTATTTGTTTTTATATTAAAAAACAGCTATTGGATCACTTAAAGTAATTATAACAGAAAAAATCGCTGCATCACGAAATATTTTAGAAGTCGTCGACTGCTCCTACCTAATAAATTATTGACAAACACGTATGTAAATAAAACTAAAATCACATCAATGTCATTTTTTCGAGTAATTTTTGGAATTAAACAAAACAAGGATTAGTGAATCTTTGTTGGTTGATGTTACTTTTTGATTTAGTTTAAATCACTTAATTAAGAACAAATAAAATATTCAATCCACCAAACACTAAGTACTTAGATGAAGTATAAGCAGTATTTTTGAGAGCTTTTTTTTAAAGAAATATTTAAAAAATGAAATGGCAATTCGTTCAGTTGGAATATTTAATACATTTTTTTGTCTTACATAAGCTATTTCTTTACGCCAGGAACAGATACACATTTTACTATAAAATATTAGAAAGTAAAAAGTAACAATGACATTTTATAAATTTCTAGTTAAAACGAAAGAATTCTTATTGTTTTCTTTGGTAAAGCTGGCCTATGAGACATCTTGCTGAAAGGCAGAATTCAGAGCTGCACTCAGTCTTATCAGACCGACATAAGATTTACCTACTACATATTAAATTCAATATAAGTTCCTATATGATTCTGAATACGATTCCTATTATAGGGAGTGATTATTTTTTTTCATTTACCCGCAGTAATAGACAATGCGCGGTGTCGAGTTCTACATACGATATCTTAAAAATTAGGCGAAGCGTGGAGAACGGAGTCTTAACAGCTCAACACTAAGTTTCTCTCTGTCTACCGTATTTTGCAATCATTAAGCTGCTTATTTTAATTTATTATATATTTACATGAAATTTAATATTTCCAGAATGATTTAATTTATTATACACATATAAGGTTTGTACGATAAAATAAAACCGGTAGCACTTAGTTATTGATGCACCTTACATTTACCTATGGAGGTATGTTATAAGTTAGAGCTATTTATCCAAAGATTAACACAGAGAAGTAAATTGACAACCAACTGTTAAGGTTAAAAGCTGCCGGACGCTTTTTAACTCTTGTAAGTGCATTTAGAAAGTTTAACATCTATTTACATTAGAAGGAATGAAATACAGACGTCAGTAACATATTAATGTAGTATTTAACTACATAATAATAAATTATGAAAACGGCATTATAGTATTTTTGAACATTTTTAAAGAGTTATTCCACACTTAAGAAAGAAAAGAGAAAAATACTTATTTAGAAAACATATAAAAATTTGAACGTAGCGGGACTGGAACCCGCGGCTCCTAGCGTTATAGTATAGTGATTGAGAAGTATGATCTCTGATATCCTTAAGAATGATCAAATTAAGCAATTGCAATATAATGGACATTTATAGAAAGAAATAATTATTAATTTATTATGAAAAGTAGTTAATAATGCAAGATTTATTTAGATCTTATCTATATCAATCATAGGATTTATTTATTTATATCGTTGGGTTTCTCCATGTTTGCGTCTTTTTCCATTAATATATCATATTTAAATGATTCATGTACTTATAATGTTATGCGAGATGTATTTGACATATTAAGACAAACTATGCTAAAGGTGTGTGAAGATATTTTTTTTCCATACAAATAATTGTAATTAAGTTTATAGAAAGTACGTACCTATCTAGTACCTTTGTATGAAGTTCGTTAATATAATTAAAATATAGCTAATTTGGGTATTTTTATATAGATTAACATTAAACCTAACAATTTTAGCGGCCCCTTTTTAAATAGGTACATACATTTTGACAATTATCTTTTAAATAAAAAATAATCATAAAACCTGAGATATACACAATAATACTTAATAATATAATTATAATCAAAGAATTTGAATTAATAAATATTTAATATAGAACGAAATAATATTGTGATGGAAGAACAAGATCGAAAAGCGCCCGTGGAGCTCGTTGCAGCCGCCCAGTGCGGTCAATGGCCTTGACATTGTACCCGTTTCTGTTTACATATTAATTCGTGTTTTTTTTTCTACTTCTCATCTATTATGTAAACTAGACACTTTAGTAAGATTTTATCTTTAAATTCTACTTTCACCAATGTCATTACGTATAATGACTACTACTATTTAATCTTAATCGTGCCATAATTTACCTAAAGTGCCTATGTCATATATAACGAAAGAGAACATATTATTATCAACAACGAATAGCTCATTACTTCACATCTTGTTCAAAAAGTCGTTTAAGTTAACAGTAAAACTTATGAGAATATTAGTTTCGAGGTATAAAACAAGGTCGCCAAAATCCAATTTGCATTAAAATGAATAATAGAAAATTCTCCAGCACATTTATTACTTCGGTCTGGTCTGTTCCGCCATAGCGTACATTTTTAAGAAACAATTACACATAAAATTCAAATCTAACACTAGAGAAATACGCAAAAGCATTGATTTTCGTATGTTTGTTTATTAAACTTTACTCCGAGCGGCGTAAGAACGAAAACGTCACGTTACGTTCTGGCGGTCGTCGTTTTGCCGTACATTTTAACGATGCGGAAACAACCTTCCTGTTATTACAAATGGTTAAGTCGGAGAGCGATTAGCCGTGACAAGTGTGTGGGGCGGATTGTCTTGTTTCTTGTAACACTTTATTTTCTCGCAGACTGTGGAGACGGCTCAGACGGGTGGTTAGATATTTTTAGAACTTGCCACCGGCCATTATGCAAAACACAGAAATTATCTATGTTACAGCAAACACTAATATCATTATGGCTGTGTATTTTAAATAACCCATCTTTATATATTTTATTATAACTAGTCGTGTTATGAATATGTATTTAAAAATAATTTAAAAGTGTATCCTCGTTTCAGTAATAATTTAAGCATAAACTAATTGTTAACTAAGGGTGACTGACAGCTGTCGCCTGACATAAGTGACATATAACGTTTAGTACAGCTTGCTTAGTTTTTTATGTTGTTAAATTTCATTATATTGCTTTTTTTTTTAAATATTTTTTTAAATTTCACGATGTACCTTGCACATAGCAGGGTAGGCAGAGGAAATCTGGGAACCTAGTGTTAAGACACTTCTCATTAAGACCCTTCCGTTCCCCATTTTCCGCCGAATTCTTGAGTTTTGCATGTTGAGTGGCGGTAGTCTACGCTGCAAAAATATTATCTTCTATTAGCTTATTATATTTTTTTTAAATAAATTAGCTTCACGCTGTATCCCGCACACAGCAGGGTAGGCAGAGGGGATCTAGTATTAAGACACTCCGTTCTCCACTTTCTGCCGAATTTTGGAGGCATTGCGTTTTGAGTGGCAGAACTCAACGCCGCGATTTTTTTTTGTTTATTTTAATTACGATATAATAAAAAAAGTCAATCCTACTAAAAATATATTTAGCATATGCTTTCATATGAATCTTAACTTTTTTTAATCCTTTATAATAAAAAGGTTTTAAGATTATAATTTATATTTGAAAAGATGTTATCTAAATTAAAAGGTTAATGTAATTATGTATAGAGCAAGGTCAGGTTTAAGTATGTGTCATCTCTCACTTTTTGCAGTTTTGTTAAGTTTTTTCAACTTATTGCTTCCTGGTAATTTATTCAAAGCTATCTTAAGGAAACTTAACTTATCAACATCTTATTGTGGTAGTTAGAAAAGATTCATCCAATCTGATTAATGCAATGATTTTTTTTTCAGATTAAATTTTTAGAGAAAACTTCTAGTTTAGTGCTTCAGTACCTTAGTGAATATATTTTAGTGTTAAATATAAATCTTTCAGTCTAAAGGACTGATCTCGTTCACTTCGTTATTAATTCAATTTAATTGAAAATTAAATTGAATTTCAAAATCATTGAATTTAATTCAATTTAATTTTCAATTAAATTGAATTAATAACGAAGTGAAATTATTTATTAATTATTAATATTTGAGGTCGGTCGTGGCGCAGTCAGACTTGACTGTAAAATCGAATCGAGGTTGTGGGTTCGATCGACCAACTCGAGGAAATTAAATATTTATTTACATTTATATTTTCATTGCTTCGGTCTAGTGTTAAGGCAAAGCGAGAATTGCTAACTCTACAAGAATAAATTTTCGGATTTCATTAGAAATTTTGATTTCGGACAAAAATAATATTTAATTATTAGAGGCCGGTCGTGGCGCAGCGGCACGAGGTGTGACTGCAAAACCGACTGGTTGTGGGTTCGATCCCCACTCGACGAGATGAAATATTTACTTAAAATTTATATTTCCATTTCTTCGCTCTGGTGTCGAGGTTAAGCGCGGCGTTGAGTTCTGCCACTCAACACGCAATGCCTCCAGAATCCGGCAGAAAGTGGGGAACGGAGTGTCTTAACACTAGGTTCCCTCTGCCTACCCTGCTGTGTGCGGGATACAGCGTGAAGCTAATTCAAAATTTAATTTTTTTTAATAATATTTAAAATATATTTTTTTCAATCTGGTTAAATAATTGGTGGGTTCATCATTCATCACTGACCTATCACACAGTGAGTCTTAAATAAATAGAAAGCGGAATACGGAGTTGTGTACAGTGTAAATATCCCTTAGTACTCGGATTACTTAATTATTTGTTTTTGATATATTTAATGACTTCGTCATTAAAATAATATTTTAAACAATAATGTTAGTACGTCAATACTCCGATTTATATGCCGGAAGCGTCGTAACTTTCAGAGTTGGTGTCGAGACGCGAAGGGTTTAATGCGACTGTCACAATCACTTGTACAGTTTATGACTAGATGCAGTGAAGTAACACCTACAGGCTGCACTCGCACAAGCAAACAAACAATGGAGAGCGAAGATTTAAATAAAAAAATATATCACCAATGAATTTGAGGCCAGTCGTGGCGCAGGGGTACAAGTGACTTTAAATGCGGTTGAAGGTTCGAATACCAAACGGGGGAATGAAATATTTAATATTTTCATTTCTTCGTTGTTGTATCGAGGCAAAGCGCGGCGTTGGATTCCGCCACTTAACACGCCATGCCTCTATGCCATTACCTAAATTCGGCAGAAAGCGGGTAGCAGAGTGTCTTAACACTTCCTCTGCCTACACTGCTACCTGCAAGATACAGCGTCAAGCTGAAAAAAAATCCAATAAATTTATGTAGCTATAGCCAAATAACGTCGAAGCTTTACGTATAATATAAATATTTGAAACACGTAATACGGCCTCAGTTTAATTAGTTCTTAGAGGTAAATACATGATTTAAACTATTGTGACATTGTATTCGCTAAGGATATGATATGGCATTATCTTTTATAAGAAATCTAGTAAGACACCTTGAATTTTCACAAGCGCTTGATTATATTATATGGTTGTTACAATGGTTGGATTAAGTCACGTCAGGTTCATCCATTTTTTTCCACGGCTGATGATGTACGCCGATGACATTGTACTGGAGTGTAAAGCGTACCCGCTTGAGAACGGCAGTCTTAAGGTAAATGTGTCGAAGACGGTTCGAAGACGAGTAGGGTACATGACTTACGGGAGCCCTGACTCGCGAGTCAGGGCTCTACTATCCTTATAGATCATGAACCAGCTGTTAAGTCGGAAAAGTTCAGATACCTTGGATCCCTTATGCACGAGTCTGGAGGCATTGAACACGATGCCCATGGCCGGATAAGCGCTATCTGGCCAAATGGCGGAAGTTCACTGGTGTGGTCTGCGATCTCAGAATACCGCCCAAGCTCGAGGGGCTGATATACAAGAGCATCATGCAACCCGTTCTTTCATACGACAGTGAATGTTGGCCAGCACCATCTCGGCACACTCAGGCGGATAAGCTCCGAGAATTTCGCGTCCTGAAATGGTGTGGCCAAGTTGCGCGCTGACTTAGGAACTATGTCGTATGGAAGTATCTTGCTATGCCTTGCTATGCCTGTCCCTGGAGTTAGAAACCCCTGACGTTCAAGGAAGCGCTGGGTGGATGTCATCATGACATCCACCCAGCGCTTCCTTCCTCGCAGGACATGAGAGGACGTTAAAGACTATGAAAAGTGAAGTAGGTTAAGCAGTTAGGCAGACCCTGGCAACATACGCCAAGCCGCGTAAGAAGAGGCAATTCATTTTTTTGTGATCAAACATAGCTTCCTATATGTAAATATAATCAGAATATGAATAATCCCACAATAAAAAAAATCTACTATTTATACATATACATAATATTTATAGCATTTAAAGAATATCTTTTCGTATCAACTTAATCATGTAACAATAAAAACGTACAGATGATATTCACCGGTGATACAGTTCAAAGGAAATATACAGCTCTCTTTATTACAGTAGTGTTCCGTATAATGAGGCAGCATTGGTAGGAAGTGGGTAGTACCGTGAAACGATTATTACTTTTTAAGCAATTATATCTATGGAAAAATGATGACAGAATGATTGCCTGACTCATATTTAAAATAATAAAAACAGGAAAACAATAAGTAATAGAAATATGAGATATTATGTGCTAAAGTATCCCGTGTTATATTTTGAATTTTTTTTATAGGAAAATTGTTGTAAATTGACGTGACGTGGTTATGTAAAAATTAAAGCTTATAATTAAAGCTTAAGCCGCGGCGTTGAGTTCTGCCAGTCAACACGCAATGCCTCCAGAATTCGGCAGAAAGTGGGGAACGGGAGTGTCTTAACACTAGGTTCCCTCTGCCTACCCTGCTGTATGCGGGATACAGCGTGAAGCTGATTTTTAAAGCTTATAGTTATATAGGCATTGAGCATTTTTATTGACTTAACTAAATTTTCATTACTTTTACCTGACATTTGAAGACAAAAACGTGACAGACACATCACATAAAAGTATATGTCAGTTTAAATACAGTAGTTCCAAGTTTTTATGTCAAAATAAAAAAAGAACCTTTTATATTACATAACGGTACTAAATTAAACAAAGTAAATATAAATGTTAGAATTTTGTTACGGTTGTACTGGAGCGGAATACTAAAAGTATACTGTCATAAAATCAGGAAAACAATGTTTCCTTAATAATAAAATGTCTCAAGTACGTATATTTATGATAAAATTACTCTTTATTAAGATATATAGATACAGTGGATTTACCCTTTAGTTAATACGTCTTGTATAATTTACTTATTATCAATGTAAATATTATTGTAGGTACCGTATATGTAGATAATTAGATCAGTTTATATTTTACTTTTATTTTAATTTATCTACAAAAGAAAAAAATGTTAAGAGAATTACTTAACAATGATGCGGCGTTGGCTAATCAATTATATTCCCTATTGCTCCCGGGTTCCCTATCCCAACATGGTGTATAAAGTGGAGCTTACATGCTCATTCTGGCGTCACGTATAGATTGATGTCCCATGGACTGACGTGCGGTATTATACGGCAAGTCAAGAAAACTTCTGCGCGTTAGCACGCATATGTATGCATTTTAACAAGAAAAAGATCTTAGGGTATTAATTTACTTTTTCACGTCTTCTATATTAGCTTGGGCTCTTTTTTCTTTAAAATGAGAAAAAAATTACTTCGTTTTTTATATATTTATTCACATATTGGGAATTCAAATTATAGGTAAAATTTCTAAAGTAAGAAGGAACGTTGAGGGTGGCGGCGGGAGACGGCGCAGGCGGAGATACGGCGTGCGACTCCATCACTGTTTAAGTGGAGATTGACATCAGACTAACAGATATTAAACACACGTTCAATCTGGCGTCATTCCGACCAAACTGAAAACAAAAATTATTAAAATATTTAAATAACCATCATTTTGGATCATCAGTCCATCATTCTGCATTAATCCAGTCAGTTTCTCATAATTCTGACAATAATCATGCACTGAACTGACACAAAATTATCAATTTAATCGCAATATTTCTGACTACCCCAAAAATACGAGCATACTGGTGAGAAAGACGTCATTACAACAAAATTTTATAACGAATTGTTCGAATTATATTTTAGTTGAGTATTATAGACTGTCATATTCACACATAGAATTACAATCTACAGAGGCCAGGATGGATACGTTACACAGAATCGTAGAAATTCATTTTACTTGTGCTCCAATTAGCATTCCGCAGAGACACTCATACATAAGAATGGGGCACGGGCCGCGATGCATCGAATGCGAATGCACCAATGGAGATTGGTGCCTTATGTTGATAAGTTGATTTTCGTGACTATATAACAAAAGTACCTACTACAAAACAAATACTACAGGTGTATGCTGGACATTTAAGCTGTATCTCGATTATAGCATAGCTGGTAGGTAGAGAGAATAGTGTCAAAACGCTTCGCACTCTACTTTTCGCTTAAATTAGAGAGCAGTTCCACAGCACTACGAATCGCGATCAACTCAATTTTAATTTTATCGAAATGAAATACTGAAATTATTATACATAATTTTGGTTTTATTGCGAGAAAACAGAAGCAATTTAATAACATACTAGTTCACTCCGCTTTTTGTATTTAATGACGGAAATCAAGAATGTGATAATTTAACTACTCGAAAACAAAAACTAAAAACCGCTAACTGACCAAATTCTTATCCACATCAACAATTTCCTGTGTAAAGCTACTAATGTGCAATTAATCTTAATAATGACAACTGCAAATAAACAAAAAATGGTAATAAAAGATATCATTTAAATATTTAATGAATATAACAATAATATAAATTCTCATCTAAACTATTTTGTATATTAAAAATTCTACTTCTGTTTTCTTTTAAAAATAGACTAAATTAAACAATTCGAGAAGTGTAGCCACAAACAAGTTCCAGAGATGCTCCGCCCACGGCCGGGTTATACTTTACTAGGATATTAAATGGTGTAATAAAAAATATACGCAATATAGATGAAGATAATTTCTTTGATTCATTAGATTGTATAGAGTGACTGAGGGAGTGGCGATTATAAAATATCACTGTTGAATATGTATAAATATAACGGGAAGAAACTGTACATTTTTAATAAATAACATTTAAAAGTAGATTTGTAGCAGATCGAAATTAAGATATAGTCACAAAAGTTGCTCTCAACAACTTCTCTTAAGTTATTAGTTTAGTTTCTCAAATTGTATCATTTCTTTATAAGGTCTTTTTAATCTGTTTTATATTAAAATAAATAGATATTTTGTTTTACCTTGATAACCACATGAATCATTGCATATATATTTTGAGTTTGTTGTTATAAGGTATGAATAAAAAAAAAGTTTAAAAACTAAAACCCGACTACTAAAACGCGCTCTAAAGAGTATGAAACAATTAAATAATCTCCGTTGAAATTATTATGTACAAACTATTAAAAATTTACTGACTACTAAATAAACTATATACTTACACATATTATATTTAAGCGAATTTTTATACGTCATACTGATACAGCTATGTTTAAAAGATTGACGTGATTGTATACCATTTTAATTTTAATTTATTGTAATGAATCTGTTTTGCTAAAGTGATTTTATAAATTCTTTCAATTATCAGGTGATTGCAAGCAAAGCCGTGAGCAACAGCTAATAATGTTTACATATTTGTAATGTGCTAAGAAAGCTCTTTCATTTGGTACCCCACACTACACAATAATATTTTTTTTAGTTCTTTACTTCAAGTCCCCTAGAAGGCGCTGTAGTAAATTTAACGTGATCTCATGTAGTATTGAGCATATAACTAGCGGACGATCAAGAGGCTTGTAACGTTCTAAATCATAACCCTCCTTTTTGCTTCGCCGTAGTCGGATAGAAAACTAAATTATTATATTCGATAACGACATAGTTTTATTTAGTATCTTCGCTATTTGTACCAACTTATAAATTTACTGAAAATGAAACAGTTTCAAAATTTGTTTGGTTTCAAAAACTGTAATTACCTTTTCATAAATACGTAAACGTCAGTTAGTCATTACTTCTATGAAGACATCAACTTTTTTTATCTGCAATAAAACTGATGGCAACAGATATTCGACATTTATAAAATGAATATGATATATCTGAATGTACGTAATTAAAACAATATAATAATACTAAAGTACAAAATATTAATTTTATAACTTTAATAAATAGAATTAAGTGAAAAACGAGTAACAAGAAGTGAAAGTAAGAAATACCTAAATGCATTAATTATTACTTAAAATCAAAAAAATAAATCAGCTTTACGCTGTATCCCGCACACAGCAGGGTAGGTAGAGGGAACCTAGTGTTATGACACTCCATTCCCCACTTTCCGCCGAATTCTGGAGGCATTGCGTGCTGAGTGGCGGAAATCAACGCCGCGCTTTGAATCGACATGTAAACAAATATGTCACTTCCTCCAGTGGGTCTCGAACCCACAACCAGTCGATTTTACAGTCACACTTTGTGTCTCTGCTCCACGACCGGCCTCAATAATTACTTAAATAATAAATATTCTTCTTCTTTTATAATAATAAAATGGAATCGCCTTGTGCCTCCCTTAGTTGTAGTACGTATTTAGTTACACCACTACTTTGCTTGCATCCCAGACAAAAAACACAGATTATAAACAACAAAAAATATTGTTACTGTTTTAATTTGTTGTCATACATGTTATGACACGTCACGTAAAAAAAACAAATGTTCAAATCAAAATCTATTGTACTAAATTACAATATTTACTGACATTTGGAAGGATAACCGTAACTAATTGATAACATATAGAAATCATTGCAAAAATTACAATATATACATGTGTCCATCTTATTTTACCAGAGACAACCATAAACGAAGCCAGGTAGAGAACGCTACAACTTGTTTTGGTCTTAGGCTTTGTTTGATGAAATATTTACATGTATGTCTAATCATATTACTATAGAATTGGAATTCATAAATACAAACTGATTGATATGCTCACAATTTTAATTGAATTATTTGCTTGTGCTTTTTTATGACGACGTTTGTTTGAATTCCCCTTCGGGATAAAATATTTAGTACAGTAAAAAGCGCGGCGTTGTTGGTTTCCGGATCAATCATCAATCATCGATCAATGGACGCTCACACAATGTTTTGAAAATTTGTCAGAAAGTGGAAAACGGATTGTCTTAACACTAGGTTCCCTGTGCCTACCCTGGTATATGCGAGGTACAGCGTGAAGCTACAAAAACAAAATTCCCAAACGTAGAATATGTAATATAACATCCTAATAAAATTTCTTTGCCTAAATATTGAAACTAAGACAATAATCTTATTGAAATAAATCAATAGTTTTAAGAAAACTTAGGTATAACCTTAAATGGCAGAATATTTATAATAATTCAGATATTATTTAATTCTAGAGATCCATATGGAACATTTTATAGTGTCGAAATAATATAAAGTGTCGAAATTATATAAATATATGGTTTAAATTCAATTCGATATCTCCAAGCATTTCTGAGATAAAGGCTCCTGACAGACAGACAGACGAACGAACAACAATGTTACCTTATAAGGATTCCTTTTTTCCTTAAAAGGTACCCTAAAAATAAATGAAATTAAGCTTCTCAAATTATTCCATACTAAGTAATATTTCGACCTAATTAAAGTGTGTCAAAAAAGTTAAAACGAACGTTTTCAAAATAATCATTTACTGTTTTATTCAGCCAAAGTATGAAACTGTCGGGTTAGTTTTGTTCTTCTATTTCGCACTAAATGAATCAAAACACAAGCGTTGCCGAATGTTGTTTATTTTTATATGTTGATATTTGTTCGTATAATTTAATAAAAATATAAATTAATTTTACACAGCAGTAGAGGCATGTCGCCTGGCGCAGGGGCACAAGCGCAGTCGTATGACTGTAAACGCGATAGGTTGTGGGTTCCATTCCCACTCGAAGAAATGAAATATTTTCATTTCATTGCTCTAGTAACGACGCAACACGCGGCGTTAAGTTCCACCACTCAACACGTAATCCCTCCAGAATTCAGGGGAATGTGGAAAACGTGTCTTAATGGGAACAAAGTGTGTCTACACTAGGTTCCCAGGTTGCCTCTACTCTACTATGTGCGGGATAAAGCGTGAATCTAAAAAAAAAAAAACAATGTATGATATTTCTTGTTATTATGAAACGAGCAATAACTTATTTAATAACAAAGGCCAACCTCTGTTAAGTAAAGCAGTGGATGTAACGATATTAGCAGGGCTTGTTTTAATCAGATTACACTCTCTCTACGTAGAAAGAACACTAAGTTGTTAACACCATAGTAGTTATATTGATTATATAAAACTGTGACAATGTTGTAAATAAAAATACTTTTAAAATGGTTTACAACATTTTATAAGACATTGCGCGCTATAATTTACTTTTTATGACTAATAATTTTACCCAATTCACTGTCTTATTTTTATATTATATATTTTCTCAACGCGTCTCTAACTTTAACTGTACTTACTTATAAAATAGAAATATAGGATGTAATGTATAAGCAACTATTTTAATTGACGATATTAAGACATTTCTCGGCTACTAATTTTGATAAGTTCTTAGAAATTTCGTTATTTTTACATTTACATTTCCTTAGTTGAATAGCAGTTTTAAATTTACGGTTGTTCACGTATACTACTACTACGTTCACTACGCCGGTAAAAACGGTCAAACATAATATAAATTAGTTAGGGTTTTAAATTTAAATTATCATATCATCATTTTCTGTGATCTGAAGGACACTCTCCTTCCTCCAAGGGTCTCCATGATGATCACTTAAACTCTGCGTTGATACTTTTCTAAATAACAATAATAATGAAAATTTTCTAATTTGTACCCTTATATCGCTTCAAAGCTTACTATATTTAAAACATCTTTAATGTACTTACCTAATAGAATTGTAAAAATCAATATTTATTTATAATGTTTTTTTTCAGCTTCACGCACACAGCAGGGTAGGCAGAAGGAACCTAGTATTAAGACACTCCGTTTCCCACTTTCTGCCGAATTCTGGAGGCATTACGTGTGAGTGGCAGAACTCAACGCCGTGCTGAACCTCGACACCAGAGCGAAGAAATGGAAGTATAAATTTAAGTAAATATTTCATCTCCTCGAGTGGGAATCGAACCCACAACCAGTCGATTTTGCAGTCACGCCTCGTGCCGCTGCTCCGCGACTGGCCTCAAATATTTATTATAATATGTAAAACACATTATATTATTATTATTTAAAATAATTTATCTTAGAAAAAATACCACAAGGAATCTTTACATGAATAAGTAATTGAGCCATTCGACCTTTGATGAATAATCACGTTTAAGTAAAGATGTATGTACATATATGTATGTATTTATGGTAATTTATATAATTATATGTTTGAAACAAAATCTATGATCTTATGTTAACAAGAGATTAAGGAAAACTATATTATTAATCCAGTGTGTATTAAATGTTTATAAATTATTAATGATTTAAGATTTATAACTAAATTCATGTAGGAATGGGGGAGGGAGGCCGGGTTGGCCGTGTCCATCCCAGTATTTTTTGTAATAAAAATAAAGGCTAAAAAATATAAAAAACATATATACAGAAAGATAATTAAATAATAAACTGTATTTTATATAGAATTTGAAATTTTTGCCCCTCCCTCGGAAAATATCTCTAGATAAATATCTCTAGATATGCTTAAAATTCGACAAAAAAATATCATATAGACATATCTATATGATATTTTTTTGTCGAATTTTAAGCCGCCATTTAATTTATTTGATTTCATAAATTTATACATCACATTTCTACTAACATTTTTTAGAAACAAAAATGTCGTTTACTTAATAAACGAATATTACAATTTGGTATGAGCATAGAGTGACATTCCTCAATTTATAAATAAAAAATGCGATAGGTAGCATAATTCTGATAAACAAATTATATGCTCTTAGTACGTAATGACTTTAGGAAAAACCACACTTTGAGATGATCAATTTGGTTCAATTCGCAAAAACACATTAGTTATATTTTTCGTAAATTATTCTTATATTTTGACATGCTCTTGTATCGTGTGACAGTACTTTTTAGGGTTCTGTAACCTAATGGTACACAACAGAACTATAAGAATATTTTACTATAATTTAATTTTTAAACTCATAGAAATGAACTTTTAAAATTTAGCAAGTTAATATTTGAACCACCTGTAGATATTAAAAGAACCGCCGAACGATTTTTACACAAAAAATAAAAAAATAAAAATTAATGGATGCTTATGATCCCAAATATAGAGCTAAGACCTAAAATGCTGACTATAAATAGATGTCAAAAATTACATACAATCACATGACTTTCTAACAAAAAATTAAAAAGACAATGTAGATTTTAAAAATTGGTATATGATAAATTTTTAAAACTTTATTCAAAATATTATCTTTGATATAAACGTTTATATAAATATATTTTTACTGAAAGATAAAATAATGGTATTATAGCTAAGTGTACGTAGCAATAATCTATACATGCTACTATGGAACCCGTAAACGGCGAGCCTGACTCGCACTTGGCCACTTTCTTAAAATAGCATTCTTCGGTATCGGTGCATACTTTGCACAGAGTCATTGTCTAAAGATTTGAGCCGCATATTCTCTATAGAAAAAAGTAATGATAACAGTAATGGAACATTCGTTTAGATAGTAAAACAATAAGTATTTTTAAATTTTAGTAACCTTCACATTACAAAGGCTACCATTATCAGCTGATTAATAGTATCTATTTGCTTTGTCCAGAAATATGCTATGCTATGCTAGGAAAAGAAATAAACGTCGATTTTTATGTTATTTTGATAAATTAGATTATATTTTTTATTGTAAATAATACATTTCGTAAATATAGTATTTTTATTTTATATAGTAATTCCCATGTTCTGGCAACAAGGCAACGCGCGGCGTTGAGTTTCGCCGCTCAACACACAATGTCTGTAGGACCCGGCGGAAATTAGGGAACCAAAGTGTTTCAATGGGATCGCAATGTCTACCCTGTTATGCGGGCTACAGCGTGAAGCTAA
The DNA here is from genome assembly GCA_013421005.1 of Heliconius erato x Heliconius himera. NCBI lineage: Eukaryota > Metazoa > Arthropoda > Insecta > Lepidoptera > Nymphalidae > Heliconius > Heliconius erato x Heliconius himera. The sequence continues at coordinate 147,848 of JAATLQ010035633.1, forward strand.
AAATATATTATTTCGGTTATAAAGAATTTCTAAAAATCAAATATTTTACTTAAAAACCACTCAATAACGATGATCTTAGTTACTTTTTTATATAACGTATTATGTATCACTGAAAGGGAAGCATAGACCCCTCGAAGGGGGATATAAGATTGTCCATATAACAGAAATATCAATAAAATATCAAAATCACAGTATGTTTTATAGAAATGGCCATTGTTTATTTTATTTTATTATATTGGTTTGTTTCTATTTTACTATTATAAATTTATAATCTACAAAATTAAAAAAAAAAACATTTCACTTTAAAATATATCCTTTATAGTCCATAAGTTTTGGAAAAATACTAAGCTTAGCAAAATAAAATCTGTTTTATAAATGAAGATTATTAATAAAATAAAAAATACAAAACAGCACATTGAGAACGAAGAACCTAATTAAGCATATATGTCCAAAAACTATAAAAAATAATTACATCAAATATTTTTTTTATCATTATCTAATTTAAAATCAATAATAGTAACATTTGCCGATTGCAATCATATTAACTACAGCCGCCTTACACTTAATTAGTTTAATATTTTATTATGGCTGACACACACCATCCACGAGTCGTACAAAGATGCGTTCAAAGCTTCATATTATAAAAGATGTACAGACCACTTGCATCGAGTGAGGCAGTAGTATATAAGCCGTGGGATTGTTAAACAACCACCAATACATTGCCGGCCGTTCCAGCGCACACACACAAGAAAAATTGGAAGTTATTTAATTGTGTCAGTGCTTACCACCAGCGGCTCATCTTTACTATCAAGGAATCCATAAAAAATCAGGTAAGAATTCAAAATTAAGAAATTGTTCATAAATATTTTTTACCACAATATAGATTTTTTTTAATTGTGAAAGTTTTCCACTGATGGAAAATATATTTAATAGTTTATCCTTTTTACGCAATTTATATTAAAAAATAATAATAATTTTATAATATCGCAATAATTACGGAGCTGATCCTATTTCAGCATACAAAAACTTCCATCAATAAACACTGTCAAGCACTATTAGCAGTTGGTCTTACGCTCTGACGATTTCCAAACATAATATTAATATAAAAAAAAGGTTTTCAATTTGTAATACTTCTTAATAAAGTAAATAATTGATCGAAGTCGATAAATTTAGGATAAAAACTAAATTACTCTTAAAAGAAACTTGTAATAAAATAAGTTTAGTTTAGTATTACAGATCACTTTTTTTTATGATTTCAGGATAGAATTTTGTTATAAAATCCGTTTTAGGAATAAAATTCAAGTATCTAAATACCATAACACCGGAAATTTAAAAATATAGCTGGTCTTTTCTTTTAAATATTTTACAAGCAATAAGATGGCGTAAAAATTTACAACCTACGTAAAGCAGGCTTAGGTTTTAGTTCTAGGGCTTCACCAAACTAGATTTCCATTTATAAGAGAAAATAAATAGTGAAATGGAATATATAAGTAGATTTTTTTAATATTCAAATTATGTATATCAAAATATTTTGTAAGTTGGTCAATGGCTTTGCTAATTTATTTAAACATTCTGATCCAAGCCAAACACAATTAAAATAACTGGAATTATTACAATTAAAGACATAAAATTAATCAATCGGTATCAACATATTAGTAGCGGGTTATAACTTTCACATTACGAATAACTGCACCGTAGCCTGATTTTGTATATTAATAAATATAGATAATCTATGCGTTGCTACTTGGACTTGCTTAAAAATTTGTCGTTAACAAAAGAATATAATAAATATCACGTTAATTGTTTGTTTGTTGAGAGGTCAATTGTGGCGTAGAGGCACAATCGTGTGACTGTAAGTGCAGCAGTTCGTTTTTCGTTTTTTGTTCGTTTCCACTCGAGGAAATGAATCATTAAATATTTTTATTTCTTCGCTCTGGTGTCGAAGCAAAGCGCGGAGTTGAATTCCGCCACTCAACACTCCATGTTCTGGAATTCTGGACAAGAAATGTAAAAAAAAGCCATTGATTTTGCTAAACACAATAAGTCAATACCCTGTACAAAGGAGCAGATCAACGTGAAATAAGATAACATCCAAGGCTCTATTATTATAGTCTGCCTGCCAGGGCCACCTGCAAATAGTCGACCGTATCTTGACATCTTAAATATCTACAATCTTTTGTATAATCTCAAAATGACTAAGACAAGCTTTGATGGCATTCGTTTTCCACTTGACTGAAATTATTAAATAAGCTCTTCACGTTTTACGTAGTTATTACTTTATTAGTTGACGCAGTCATAACGTTAATGTTTACCTTTTAATTATATGGAGTCGGGTCGCTAGGACCCATTCGCGGCTTTGCCCGCCTGCACTACTTAATTTTCCAATAACAATAACATTTTAAATTAAATATCTATATCTATATTAAAAAGATAAAGAAAGCTAATTCAATAACATATTTATAATAGTTTTGTCAAACAACATTTTTTAAAGGCTTTGCACGACAATACAATGCACGAGTCAAAACTACAATTAAATCGGTTAAGACGTTTCGTGAACAAACGGACAGACAAATAGTAAGCAAAATATTGTATTGTTAACGTTTTTGGTCCTATTACATTATTAAATACTACCAATAACCTTTTTAATATATCTTCCACGTGCAGGCACCGATCCGATAGGATTTCATTATAAGTATATATTTATCGTTGAATTAATACTAATAAGCAAAAGCAATGTGTATATAAAACTGAAAAAAAAAAGATATTTAAATTAGTTCTTTATGTCATATTCACATATGCAACTCTCAATATCATAAAGGCGTAGTAGCTACGAAAAATTGATTTCCCACTGTAATGAGCGCAGCAATTTGACACACAATGTAAAGTAATGACCCGAGCGGAACAATATTAGATTAAGCAATTCAATCAATTAGACTACGTGTGTATTGTGGATACTAATTATACATAAACGATAACAACTTGGCCCTAACCTAACCTAGGTCACTGGAAAATATAAAAGTGGCCCTTTTCGTGAATATTTATTTAATATATTTTTTTATTAAATTTAAATTTAAGAAACCTACAAAGAGATAAATTGAGGATAACACACATTTTAAGAGAAAAACGGTTTAAGAGAAAAACAGGAGGCCAGTCGTGGCGCAGGGGCACAAAGTGTGACTGTAAAATCGACTGGTTATGGGTTCGATCCCCACTAGAGAAAATGAAATATTTATATACATTTATATTGTCATTTCTTCGCTGCTGGTGTCGAGCAAAACGCGACATTGCTTTCCGCGACTTGGCACGCAATGCCTCCCAGAACTCAGCGAAAAGGGGGGAACGGAGTGTCTTAACACTAGGTTCCCTCTGCTTACCCTGCAACGTGAAGCTTAAAAAATAACATCAAGTACAATCATGTATTTAACGCTCCACTTGCTGTCAGTATAAAGTTCACCGTTCAAGTCGATGACAAATTAGTAATACAATACAATGGTATTACCTATACACGATCTTCACATGGACGTATCACAGTCATATGATATCGGGACATATGTTGACTTCTCAGATCACATCCTTCTTGTTGTGGATATATAATAAAAAGTTTATATATTTTGTTTTAGTTTATTATATTTAGTATTCATTTGAATTGTAACATTTTATGTGTAGCTTGATTAAACAATATAAAGGACACGTTTACTAAAAATAATAATGAAGAAAACGATGTAAAAGCTTTTTTAAGTATAAGCGATAAAAGAAACAGAACTTTTGTAATTATTACGTGAGTGTGGCGCTCGTAAATGTCAATTATACAGAATATTTTAAAAATGCCTACCCCTTGACTGAGAGGACTGTGATGATTTAGATACTTGGCTAGACTATAATATGATATGCCTGTAACATTCTCGAAGCATTATTTATTTACATATCTATAATTTGTATTATCGAGGCCAGTCGTGACGCAGGAGCACAGAGTGGCTGTAACAACGACTGGTTGTGGGTTCGATCCCCGCTCGAGAAGATGAAATATTTATTTAAATTTACATTTCCATTTCTTCGCTCTGGTGTCGAGGCAAAGCGCGGCGTTGATTTCTGCCACTCAACAAACAATGACTGCAGAATTCGACAGATAGTGGGGAATGAAATGTCTTAACACTAGGTTCCCTCTGCTGTGTGCGCAATACAGGGTGAAGCTGATTTATTTTATTTATAATTTATATTAATTTTTATCAAATAACAAGAAATGCAATTAGTGTTATCGAATATGACTTTGCATCATTTTCGTTCTGCCGTAGGCGCGATACATGTAGGTCGCTATGGTTATATCATACTTAAAAACGATTATAACATTACTTAATACATTTTGTAAGTTCAAATGGAGTCACTACAAAAGTCAGGGAACTAAAGTCAAAGCTGAAAGATTCAAGGAAAGATGCCGCATGAATTGTCCGACATAAAGATTTTTACGGATCGTCGACGTTTAGTCATGCTCTAAACAATAACTCTAGATGCATTTAAATATTTTCGGGTCGAGCAAGGTCGTCTTTTAAATAAACAAGTTGTAAAACCTTATGTTTATAGTTGAAAATAGTTTTAGTTGTAGTATGTATATTTATTTTACTAAATAAAATAAATGTTTTATTTAAATACACTAAATTATGTAAAATTATCTATTTTTTTGTATCATAATGTGTTACCTCCTTTTATACAAAAGGTGGTAAGGCCTCTATATAAATAGAGTCGTTTAAAAATGTTTTTCTTAGAATTTGTTAGACCTAAGAGCCTTCACATCGAATTACCGCCTAATGGCCTAATGGTAGAGCGTATTTTTTGTTATAAAATAAAAAAATACTTCGTTTTTGTAATAATCACGCGGTCGATGTTTACATTTAAGGAAATTATTTTAATTAATAGAAATAATATTTAAAGAGATAGAAAGAAATCAAACTACTTTGTTTTGCACTTTATTTAATGTTTTTTTTTTTAAGAAATGAAAAGTAAATGAAAAGGTTCTGTAATATATTTTTTGAAAAACCAATAATAATATTTACAAGACACTATTATTACTGAATTTTGAAGCAAAATAACGATAAAAAATCTTCATCTACAAATATGAGGGACTATATATCTTATGCAAACACAGCGTTAGACTATGGGATAAATATTAAGAGCATTTGTTGACATTACGCTTGAAATTTACAGATGCCGTTACTGCATTGCTTCCGGTGGCATTGATCTAGGCAAGCTCTTCTATAGTTAAATCCATTTACTATTATAGTAGATAACTATACTTTGTCATACATTGAAATGTTGTAAAAACGAAAAATATTAAATTTTCTTAATATATTTATATCAACATGAAGATATTCCAACTACAAAAAAAAATAAATTAAAATTAAATTAAATTAAAATTTTAGCTATATATCCGCTGCAAAAATAACCAAACGCAAACGACATCAATTGCTGTATACGTTCACAGGCTTCCATATTACAATAACGATTATTGCAGTAAAGCTGGCCATTGGCGGCCATTTGATTCATACGAAACGAGATAATGGGATCGATCAGCCAATGCGTCGTCAATTCGACAATGAACCGTGGGTCGGCACTGCGGCAACCATTGCACAACCGCTCGAATAACGGGTTTCGACATGCGACAACATGGACCTCATGCTGCAGGAACCGTACAATATACGACTGTGAAAATACTAAAATTAAACCTACCGTTTAATGTTAAGTACTAACCGAGCTAGCTGTGAGCGGAACAGGTAGGACAGTGGCAGGTCAACAAGTATATGCAATACAGCATTCCTTAGGTACAGCACCAATTGTAATACAGCTTTTAAAAAGTATAATAGAATTATTCAATCAATAGTAAAGTAACCCAGTTATAATTTCTAAATAAACAGAATTATAATATTATTATAGATTGGAAATTTACACAATGGAAAGTAGTACGCTTTAACAAAGCAAGAATTGGACCGGCAACTCGGCTTTTTGTGTGAAAACGTGGACTGTGATAAAAAAAACACCTTATGTCTGGGTCAGATATCCAGACGGTCGCGCCTTAGATTGTCAAAATTTTGTAGTCCACGTGTGTCCACCAAACGTGCGGATTTTAAAGAAATACTGGTTCAATTTAATGTAAGTTATAGCTACAGTAAGCCCCACATATCCGAATAAATGATGCAACGCAATACTTTATGTTAATAAACGCCATTGAGTTTCCCAAGAACATTGTGAATACCATCCGTGACAGATAAACCTGTTCTTTCGTTTATTATTCTAATGACATTTAATACATGCAATGAAAATGATTATTTAAAACTGTGATACATAATGTGAACTTTAATTGAACTTTTCAATAAGAGAAAGAATCTTTTCCGCGATTTACATATGCTCGTATAAGCTTTATTTTTCTATATTATATTTAAATAAAATATTCAATTATGTCTGTAATAGTAGTACTTAAATATAGCCGTTTAAATGTTACATCTTATATCAGCTTCACGTTGTATCCCGCAAACAGCAGGGTAGGCAGAGGAAATCTAATGTTAAGATCGTCGTCCGTACCGAATTTTCCGCCGAATTCTGGAGGCATTGCGAGTTGAGTGGCGGAACTCAACATCACGCTTTGCCTCAACACCAGAACGAAGTAATGAAAATATAAATTTAAATAAATATTTCTCGAACATGGATCGAACCCACAACTAAAAATGCTGCTGCGCCATGACTGGCCTGGAATGTTTGTTTGTTACAACTTGTTCAATGCCATAACCACACACCTTTATAGGTGCAGTGATTTATTTAGTGGCGTACGTACTGTATATGTTTACTCATCTTATATTATAAAATTTTATATGCAAAAATTGTCTCATAACTACGTGTTAGACGTGCAGACGATTTTTTTGAGATTATAGCATTATATATGGTAGTTGAAGCTCTCGCGACGCAGTAAGAGGATAATTGGACCATCAAGTGATCACGACTTGAGTACCAACATCTAGATTTCTATGCAAAACTATAATTGCTTTGAGGTTCAAGTTGATTTTTGTTTTGTTATTTTATATATACCTACTTTGCTAAATTATCTTATAATGATATCGTAATATTAAACAATTTTATGAGCTACCATTTCCAAAGTTTTAGTCTTCCTTGTCCAACTTAAAATATACCTTTAAACAACTTCGACGCTAATAAATAGAATTCTGTATACTATAGTTGATTTTATGTATTCACATACATAAACCTTTAGTATTGCTATATACTTTTGTATTCGATAGCATCATCTAAATTGGAACACCATTGTGTTGTCACTGACAATATCAATAATTTCTTTTGGAAAAAAACCTACATTATCCTCATATACCAATAACCGTGGTCCGGAGTGGCGGCTCATTTTTTGATTGGCACAATAAGCCGGCATGCGCTCAGATTCAATTGGAAGATTGCGCCGATGTGTGGGAAGACGACAATGCTTACCCTCAGTCCGCCGAGGATATCCTTCCAGAAAATAACTCTATGACAACCGCATAATTTCAGCTTGTGTGTATTGTAAAACGAAATAATATTTTATTTTTTTATTAACTTCACTCTGTATCCCGCACGTAGCAAAGGAGCCTAGTGTTAAGACACTCCGCTTCCCACTTTCGGTCGATTTCTGGAGGCATTGCGTTTTGAGAGGCGGAATTCTACGCCGCGCTTTGCCTCAACACACAGAGAACATATTGATATTTAAATTTCAAGTTGTGAATCTGCGCCACGAATAGCCCCAAATACAAACTAATATTAAAAATAATACAAAATTTAATGTAATCTTTTTTTTTTTGAAATACAAAAAAAGAAAAACATAGGTAAATATATAAAACCTTTGCAGCAAGAGAGAAATTTACAATAAAACGTGTAAAATTACGATACATCATTAATAATTCAATATTCTATTTTTGTACGTTGCTTTAATCACCCCGGGCAACTTTTATGATTCAGGTGTAACAAAAAATAAACAATAAAGTCTATGATTGCGTATAATTACTATCGATACTGATGGCAATGGCCTCATCAGATGTTGGAACCAGTCTCAGTATATGAATCCTGCTCTTATTTCTTTATTTTTAAGTGCAATGGACGATGCAATAATATTATGTGACCAATAATAATGTAATGTAAGTCGTTTTATTTGTAATCTGAGAATAAATGTTGTGGTTATCTGGGTAGGTACATCACTATTTCCTTTTTTTTTCAATTGGATTACGTACATCCTATTTTATTACAAGATATCTATTTTTGACTAAGAAAATACTAACGATATTTGTTTCAAAATCAAATTGATCCACAGTAATGGCTTACGCAGATACGAAATAACTTTTCATTGGTCAAAGTTAACAATATAAAATTTAATCCAAGTCATTGACTACAAACAGTGAATCACACAAACGCATCTCGACATTCTAGTTGCCGATTCTATTCAATGAGCCGATTAAAATTCAGATAATGTGTGGTCGTCTCGCCGGATCATCCATATTGCTAGCGCGCGTTCAACATCCTGTCCAACATCACGCAGTAGGAAGTGTCCATCATGTGCCAACTTACTGTTCGTTCATTTCGCAGAAAATGAATAAAAAAAACCTTTTTTTCTTCCATTACAATATATTGTTTGGCTTGTAATTGGTCAATTTTTGTATTACACGGCTCCTAAGGTTTGTTTTGATAATAATGACTAACTAAATAGATAATTGCATGGTGTGCTCCATCCAGAGTGTGTTATTTAAAGTAATAATAAAAGTTCGACGCGTATGATTACATGTTACGAGAGGAGCCCATCAATTTCTGCAACGATTACAGCATTCTTGAGCAAAAACAGGATATTCCCTTTGCAATATTCTATTTCTAGAGTGGCGCCAATCCACATTCCTTAAGGATATCGGGTTAATATTTTTCCTTTGCTAGACGTGTTATTTATAGAACGTACACTAACCGGGTTCTGCTAATAATGATCATTACTTTTATACATTTATTTTATATACGCAAATATTGCAGCTTTATAAGTAGCTTAGTACTTGTGGAATAATAAAAAGCAACAAAAGCTATTTTGTAGCCCACTTTCACAAATAGTTTACATCCTACTTATTCATATTAACTTTAATTTACTGTGACTAGAATATAGGCACCCGTCCCCCAACATATCAGGCCCTTAGATGATTCAATCTTAATAGAAAAATTACTGTGAATGCCGATGCCGGCCGGCGCCGCGTAACATTGGCCTTACGGCACTCACGACTTGCAGATGTGCATTTGATATCCTTATAAATTCACTATTATTATATCGTCAAACCACTAATTCGATAATTTGTATTTTCAGGATGAAGGTCTTATTACTGTGCATGGCCTTCGCGGCTGTGAGTCTGGCTATGCCTGTCGCTGAAGAGAAGCAAGAAGAGCCTATTGCACTTCCATCTGCCCCTGAAATCAAATCTGAAGATGTTAAGCCTCAAAGCGATTCAGCGCCAAGTCCTGTAGAAGAAAAAAAACCAGAGCCAGCACCTGAAGCAAAAAGCGTTGAAAAACCTGACGAGGTCGCTATTGAAGCCAAGAGTTCAGATGTTGCAATAGACGCTTCTCCGGAGGCTAAGGCGGAAGCCAGCCCAGAAGTCAATAAAGAAGAAGTACCTGCAGCTAAGGCAGCAGACGTAGCAGATTCTGCAGTTGAACAAAAAGCAGACGTTGCTGAACCAGCCAAACCTGAAGAAAAAGTTCCAGAAGTTAAAGCTGCAGTTGTAGAAGAATCTAAGCCAGATGAAAGTCAAGCTAAGGTTGAAGAAGTGAGCAATGTACCTTCAGCAAAATCTGCTGTCTCTGAAGATGTAATCGACCTGGTCAGTGCTATCAAACCTGAAGCAGCCGTTGCTGATGATGTCGTTGATCTTGCCGCGATTAACCCATCTGACTCTCAACCAGTAGTTTCTGCTAAAAGTGCTGCACCTGAGGAAAAGAAAGAAGCTGATGGCGAAGCAGTTTCAGAAAAAGTTGACAAGCCTGAAGAAAAAAAGGAGTCAGTAGAACAAAAATCTGAAGATAAACCTGCCGAATCTTCAGCTGCTCCTGATGCAGTTGTGGCACCAAAATCAGCTGCTGTATCTGAAGACGCCACGCGTGTTATTCGTGATGCTGTTGATGAGAAAGTACCAGAAGCACCAAAACCAGAAGCCAAAGCCGTCGCTGAGGTAGTAAATGATGAAGTTAAGCCTGTTGATGTAGTGGAGGCTAAATCTGCCAGTCCTGCTGAGGAACTCATTGCCGCTCAAGAAGAAGCGAAGCCAGCTGCAGTTGAAGAAAAAGTAGAGGCGGAAGTAAAAGCAGTCGAAGTACCTAAAGAGGCTGAGAACAAGGAACCTGAAGCACCCTCCCAGCCCGCTGCTGAAGCGAAGAGTGCTGATAATGTCGAAGTCAAAAATGACGATAAAGTTGAAGCAAAGAGCGACGCTAAAGTAGAAGCCAAAAGCGACGCTAAAGTTGAAGCCATGAATGACGCACCAGCCAAAGAAAAGAGCTCCGAAGAAAGCAACGAGAGCGCAGACAAAGATTCATCAGAAGAAAGTGGTGAAAAATCAGATAGCGCCAAACCTTAAAATTGTTAAAATAGTCTAAGCGGCAGGCGTGTGTCGACTCACGCCTCGACACGCGCCTCCCGCTGTCGCAGCGCAGTGCGTTTGTGTTGTCACGCAGCGGACCGAACCCGTCCTCGACGTGACCTTCGACTATACACTAGTTCTAAAGACTTATTTAAATAGTGGAACAGAAAAATTACCTATGTTGTAATTATTTTCAAAGTAAATTATCGAATTCACGGTACTGTAAGTAACAATAAATACGTTTTTTACAATAGATATTTTATTTTCCAATTCTTTAGTATTAAATCTTTTTTTATTATTATGAACATATTTTTAAATTAAATGAATAGAATATCAAAAATAAAGAGCACCTTTTTGTAAGTTATAGTATAATTCTGGAGATGGTGACCTAAAATGATGCTTTAATAACATAAAAAAAATAATGATTACTTATCAACTTTGGCTAACTATTATCAATGAATAGATCTTGTCAAGCTTTAGAATTGACTGAATAAATGAATGAAAATAAACATAATAACAGTTGTTAACTGTTACACCTATAACAGATTTAGTGAATTTAAATAACAAGCTTTCATAACTAATTTTATTATGACACTAAGAATTTTTTTTTATATATTAATTAAGGAAATTATATATACATTTAAGTAATTAAAATCAGTAACATAGATCACATTTTTTGTATACATGCATTTTATTGAAAATCGTGGAATAATGCAGTATAATTTGAATTACTTCGCTCTGTTGTATAAAGCAGTATAATTTGAATTACTTCGCTCTGTTGTCGAGGCAAAGTCGTTGGCGGCGTTGAGTTCCATCACTCAACACGCAGTGCCTCCAGAATTCGGCAGAAACTGAGGAACGGAGTGTCAAAAAAACACCAGGTTCCCTCTGCCTACTATGCTGTGTGCGGGATATAGCCTTAAGCTGATATTGGAGAAAGAGAGATATCCATACATAAAAGCAAAACTGTATTTTAGGCAACTTTAATAATATTTCAAGTTTATTAAGAGCTAAAAAGCTTGTAGAGCAGCAGACCGGTATTTGTTGTGTGTAGATGAGTGTTATAGACAGAACTGATTATGAATGATATGTATTTCTAGAAGAAAATTTTCTTCTTCATTTACCATTATGGATACACTTCATGTATTGAATTTAAAATGTTTTTATTTTTAATTGTCAATGAATAAAAATCATTAATACCTACTGTCTGTTCTACGACTGCTACTGTTGCAAAGGGAGGACAACAAGCTAAACTTCTTTTCATATTTTCCACACTACATGACCACTGATATAATTCAGTTTTAGATATAGCTTCCTAGTTAATAACAATGGATGGAGCGACAGATGTATCGTACTTGTAGGTGGCACTTCAAAATGGAAAAATATAAGTTAAAGAAATCGTAAACATTGAAGCGTTCAAGGAAAAATAATACAAAAAAACTTATTTATATTGTTAGCATCTCTAACTTATTTAGATTGTTACAAATTGCCGCTACCCAAAGATAATTACTTAGAATTATCATTTGGCAAAAGAGAAACACTACTTTAAATATTTTTAACACATTTTTAAAGTGTTATTCCATATAAGTGTAGGAAAAAGAAAAATATTTATTAAGAAAACGTATAAAAATTACAAAGATATCTGGCCTTTTATGTAAGTAAAATTTCCTACAGTTCACCTTTGACGTTGTACATCACGATACAAACTCAATTATCATATGCATCTTACTTGAAACTATTTCTCGCTAATTGTTTAAGTAAAGCATGTAAATTGCTCTAACAAAGACGTAGAGCATGTCAAAAACAAAACAAAAAAAAACAACGCCGTGCGCGTGTTTATTTTTAACGTTATTTCTAACATTACAAAACATTTAACATTCTAAAAGGAATGTTTTCACTAAACTTATTAATTTTATAGAGAATAAAATATTTTAACTACATGATAACAATTTAAACTCCATGATACTGAGATGTCAAATTACTGCAATTACTGGTTCGAGTTATTTTAAAAAAAAATAAAATTAAATTAGCTTCACGCTGTATCCCGCACACAGCAGGGTAGGCAGAGGGAACCTAGTGTTAAGACACTCCGTTCCCCACTTTCTGCCGAATTCTGGAGGCATTGCGTGTTGAGTGGCAGAACTCAACGCCGCGCTTAACCTCGACACCAGAGCGAAGAAATGGAAATATAAATTTAAGTAAATATTTCATCTCCTCCAGTGGGATTCGAACCCACAACCAGTCGGTTTTGCAGTCACACCTCGTGCCACTGCGCCACGATCGGCCTCAAGTTATTTTAAAATAATTATTAATATTTTTTCTCAAATTAGTAAAATATCTACTTAATTATATTTTTAGATTTTGAATTTGAATGAGACGAGTAGCGTCACGAACGGCACGAGTGTGCGACTGTAAACGCGACAGATTGTGGGTTCGATTCCCACTCAAGGAAATAAAATATTTAATGTTTTCATTTCATCCCTCTGGTAACAAGTCAAAGTGCGGCGTTGCGTTCCGCAATTAAACGCGCAATGACTCCAGAACTCGGCGAAAAGTGGAGATGAAGTGTCTTATAAGGAACAGAGTGTCTTAACACTAGGTTCTCGCATCCTTTCTGCCTACTCTTGTATGCAAATGACATAGTGTGAAGCTAAAATATATATTTAGAATTTTTTTTTAAAATTTTAATTTTTACTTTCACTACAGACTTTATGGTCCGTACCTTTTGTTATATTTACATTTCTTTTAATACTTAAAAAAAAAAATTTAGAATTATAGGGTGTGCATTTTATAAGACCACTTACCTCCCCCGTGAGCATATAACAGGCGATAACACCGAGAGACCACCAGTCCACCGCGTGACCGTACGGCTCTCGTTGCAATATTTCAGGAGCTGGTAACAAGAAATCTTCATAGAAATATACAATATACATTATAATTGATAATAAAATAATAATTGATAATTACAATATTGGCGGACTCATAAAAGTGATACTATCATATATTGAAAGACAGCTAAAGAAAATATGATACTTTTGTCCGATTATATATTTTCATTTCCTTGAATGGCATTTGTAGTTTTAACTAAACAATAATAGCATATTATTTTATAAAATATCTTATTTCCACAAACAAGGCCAGTCTTCCAGTTTGTGGATTCAATTCCCACTCGAGAAAATGAAATAAATTATGTTTTCATTTCTTTGCTCTGGTGTCGATGAAAAGCGCGGCGTTGAGTTCCGCTACTCAACACGCAATGCCTTCAGAATTCGACGAAAAATGGTCTTCACTTCTTGTACTCTACGCAATTGTTATTCCTCCATACATTCATTTAATTATAATATGTAAATAACATGAAATATATTTACTTTGATGGTAGGAATCTCGATGACATGGAGCACACGAAGGCTGGAACACACTTTTCTTTGTTTCATATCACAATATTCGCCACACAAATTTTAACAGTAAAAAAAACATTTACTGTCAAAGAACTTGATAAAATGAGTTCTTTTTTTTTAAATATTTTTTTTTCATGAATATAAGAAATTATAATAAAAAAATTACGTTATGCGTACATTTGGCTAGGCTATATGTACCGCCATCTTTAGATCTAAATATTTTTTTTATGATTATTATTAAATATATTTTTTTTAAATAACATGGTCATTTAACACTATCAAAGAAAAGTTTAACTTAATTGTTGAATTGGAATTCGGATTGGGAACTAATTAAAAATCAAAATATTATTAATACTCCATCATTTATTCACATTTTTATATAAATTATCACAAGACTAAGATTTTTTTTATTTTTGAACTCATAAATCACAACATATACTAATTTTCATACATTCTATATATAACAGCCATTCACATTAAGACGTAGTCATCTTTCAAATAAGGCCATAGCAAGTGCAATTTTAGTAAAATTTACGATGCCCAAAATATTAGAGAGTGGCATACTATCAAGATATTAAAAATATTATATATATTGTCTTATCACCAGATTTAAAAATCCGAGTGGAAATAAAAATATTCAAAATCTGATAACTTTATTTTGGTTAAATAATTTTAATTTGTTGTTGTAATAAAAACTCTACGGAGGAATATTCTTTTTCATTTAAACAACCGAGCATACGTAAACAAACAAATAATGAATCACAGTTTCGGTCAAACAAACTAAAGTTATTAGATCTATACATTAAAGGTACATTCTGATATGAAATGTGGACACAATAACTACCGCACTATACCACAATTATAATATATATAATAATAATAATAATTTATAATAATATTTGAATAATCAATTAATGATTGCAATGTACAGCCTCATCTTTGGTGACAAAAAAAAATTATAATTCTGTTAAATATAGTTAAAAATAGGAAACTAGTTTTCCAATTCAGATGCAAACATGCTAAAGCTAGTCACAAAATGAGGTAGGAAAGTAAATAATCATATATAGTACAGATGACATAGGAAGAGCTTTGTTAGTCATAAATTGAGAAGAAACATAATTTTTCTTATTACTTATTCCAGGGTCTGTTTATATTTTAATTAAAAAGGTCCATGTATATAATGTATATATAGCTTTAAGGGTTTTCTTGGGAGTCGCAGGGAACCCAGCCTTAAGACACACTCTTCGAATTTCTGCTCAATGTCTTGAACATTGCGTGTTGAGGTCTCTGACTGGTTACCAAAAAAATGAAAGTAATTTATTTCCGGAAGTAAGAATTGAACCCACACCTATCGCGTTTACAGTTAGACTGAAGAAGGCCTCTGTTTTAAAGACATAATGGTTACAAATTATTATTATACTTTACTAGTGCTCTGTACCGATGTGTAATAGATTAACAAAAATCACTATTAAAAACATGGAATACTACAAAGCTCTTACTATACTTATCGGTCTACAGAAGTTTAATCATGGATGGATTCAGTCCTCCGCCCAAAAGAAAATACAAGATCATGAGATAAAAAAAATCAAACACTAGAAACAACAACTTTAAAGAACAAAAACATTAAAATAATATTAAAAACATTAAATTTAGTCACTAATAAAATTATTGTATTGCAAATCCTATAGTTTTACTATTATTATGTCAGTTTTAGTCATTTTCGTAAAATGGAAATTAAATATTATTGTGAAATCAACCATTATCAAACGTTCACACAAGTTAAAATATTGTATGTTGAATCAAATTAAAATTTGAATAAGGAGGTGGCTAAGATTTTATGAACTACACACTATAGATTATTGAAATGTATTACGATGATATACATAGAAAGAACATCAAAAACTATTTTAAAATTGTATATGAAAATGAATAAGACACTCTATTATCTATTAAAATGTGATAAAACTGTCTATTTGCAATATAGTTACATTTTCTAAACGACAAAACAAAATCAGGTCTACGGCTAAGTTGCTGTCAAACACCAAACCAACTGACGTTTGTGTTGTTATTATAATAAGAAATTATTTATTATTTAAACATATATCGAAATATAATTTGTTACCTAAGCATATAATACATCTATGACGTTAACGCACCATTTCTATGAGACAATACTTCGACAAGTATAAAGCGGCCATATTAAATATATTACATAGTTCCAATCACTTCCGCTTTACAGTCGTGGAAGTAAACACTAAGCATTAGTTATATAAAGCTCTCAATGTTAAAATAACATTAATATTTGAAGAAACATATTAAATGAGAAACATTTTAAATATTCTCCTGTACATTTAATAATATATACAACATCTATATATTTACGCGACCACAACTGGACACTCGTTATTATGCACATGTCGTTCATAATCAGCAAATTTTCATGCGAATATCACAAAGCATTTTTTTTTTTAATATAAAACACCCAATAGTCAAAAGACTGTACTATAATAAACCGGACGCTCGTCCAGCGCTTCCTTAAAAATATTGTTTACATAATCCCTAAATTAAAGTTACAACGATTGGCCGCTCCGTCACTAACACGTTTAACATAAAAAAAAAATTACGTGTCGACATTTTAAAAAGTGACTCGACAGCTATCAAAACCGTACAGATATTTTTAATTACATTGATTCGTCTTATGATAACATCAAACCTAAGTTTACTGTGATCTATAATAGCGTATTCACTCAGTGTACGGCAATACGAAACAAATCTAACAATACAATATAAAATTAGTCAAACCTTAAATAAAAATAATGGACACATCAACCAGCCTTCAGAGCCGGAGCTCCTGTTATTACAATTATTAATATAGACACTAAACGTTAAAATAAAATATGATTAGCTAAGTTACAGCGCGTTCCATTAATAATTTAAAACCGCTAATAAAGAAACGGAACATTTTAATAATTTTCAATTTTGTGCAAAACCACCCATAAGTACATTATTGCAGATTTAGTTATTGCGATTGATCAATTCATAATATAATCATATATTTTATGTAAATATAAATACGTTTCCATTTAATATATACAATCTCACACAAATAATTGCACTTCCGATCGACAGTTAGGACTGTAAACTTTCCTTTCGACGTTGTTACATCACAAATAGAGGGTGTCGCAGAGGAGTTTCCGTACGCGGTTGCCCACCGAGCTGGAGGGCGCGCCCGACAGGTTGTAGTGGATCTTGAACAGGTACGGCTGGATGTCGGCGTACGACGTGTCGAACACCAGGTCCGCGTCCGACCGACTCGGCATCTTGGGCACGTACTCGTGGCGGTTGATGATCTCCGTTATGAACACTATCTTGTCCTGCAGCAGCTCAACGACGTTCTCGTGCTTGCTCTGCTCGGTGAGCTCGCAGCACACCGTCCACACCTCCCAGGGCACGCATTCGGGGCCGAAGGGCCATCGCGCCCGTCGCTTCTGGAAGAACTCGAGGCTTATGGAACCTTTGGGAGGAGAAGATGAGCAATCGGCTCGCCGGAGCAGTTCCGAGAACTCCGATATCTTGACGTTGACGTTGCGGCCGAGCTCCTCCGACTCGCAGCACACGTACGTGAAGTCGATGAAGTCGCAGTCGACGTCCAGGTAGCTGACGGTGCGTATCGAGTAGCTCTCCTCGTTGTTGTAGGTGAACTTGCCGCTGGAGCGGTGGAAGAGGACCGTGTGGAATATGCTGGCGACTATCTCGTCCACCTGGCGGCCCTTCATCGCCATCTCGAAGGAGATGGTGCGCGCGTTCATGGTGCCGCGTCACGCTCGGCCCCACGCGGACATCACGTCACTGCGCGTCACGGCGCGTCACACCGCGTCACGGCACGTCACAGCCAACGGACGGACTGTCCCATTTACAAGGTAAGCGACGGGTCAAGTCCCACACTGAAACGGAAAATGACCGTGTTTAGTCGCGTCCGTCGACGTGTGGGGGTGTGTGTGTTTACTTGTGTATGCGCGACCATCCGCCGTTTGGAATTTATAGTACCAAAATATTGAGAAATATTTGGTTGTTGTGATACAGTTTGTATATAAAATCAACGAAGCCATTGTAATATTGTAACCTTTAAGTATTTAAATTTTCAGTATATTAAACACAACTTACCCATATATTTCAGAGTGCCGCAAAGTGTGGTGGTGCGTGAACCTATGGACAACCACTTGGACAGTCCAAAATCAACTAACTGAATGTGATAGTCTGAATCTAAAAGTATATTTTCTGGTTTGAGATCACGATATATCACGCCAGCGTTGTGCAGGAAATCTATAAAGAAAAAAAATATATAATGATAAAAATATACTACAATTATACTAAGGTAAAATTAAATTATAATATAATTACAACTTGCCTATAGCTAAAGCAATCTCAGCGACAAATATCTTCACAAGTTCTTCTGGTAACTTTCCGTACTTATCTAATAAAGCTAGCAATTCTCCTCCGGGAATGTATTCTGAAACTGAGAAGGGTAAGAACATTAAAACAATACAAAATTGGCAAGGTTAGACTATAGAATACTAAACGATTTATCAGCTTATCACAAAATTTGCTATAATCTATGTTGCACTATATATACATAAATACTTTTACGAAGATAATAAAATATAGTACAAGGAAATTTATGTCAAAATCATATATATATATATATATATATATATATATATATATATATAAGCTATAAATAAAATATTAATTATTTATGCACCATTGCACAGACATATTAAATAATATAAACTGTAATGTCTTTGGAAAAAATATTTCTATTCGACTATTTTTAACATTTTAAAGTGTTATTCCACACTTAGGAAAGAAAAATACGTATTTAGAAAATTAAAACTTATAAAAATTAGCCGACCTGGTCGGTTTCCAGGAGGTGCGGGTTCGAGTCCCGCTACGTTCAAATTTTTATACGTTTTCTAAATACGTATAGATTAAGAACTACCTACCCTGCGATGGTTACATTATTGATAAACATATATATACTGGAGGACTTATATATTACACAAATAAAACAAATAGGTCGAAAATATCGCATTTACACTAAACAACGTATTGTTTTAAGCTATAGCACGACGTTAGTATGGAATGAGCCTTATCCCGGTCAAGAGACATTGACCCTTGTAATCGTTAAGACGCAATATTTGGCTGACGGTGTTTTGGTAAACAAATGTGTAATGTCTAGTCACTGATAACAATGATAAAGATAATTCAAGATATGTAGGTCAACAACATACCAGACGTTTTAATTGAATATTTTATATACGGAAATATTATTTTAAAAAGTAAAATCATTTTTCTTTATACTTACAAATGAAACACTCTTTTACTTATAAGTAATATGGATATTAATTTTATAATATCCTCGTTTATAGACACATAACTTATTTAAAAAATAACTCCGATTCTGTTTCCTTTTTCATTTAACGCCGTACTTTTAATTATTACACTAAAGAAACCGCCAAAAAGAATAAAACATAACATTTCTTTTTAAGAAATTATTTTTAATGAACAATATATACTTTAATTTTCCTATTTCATCAGAATAAACTTCCTCTCTATTCCTCAGTGCCATTGAGACCCACTATTAAGATTAATTAAACGTTAAATATGAGTATTGGTATAGATAACGAAATCACCGAACATTGAAGTGAATATCACGGCCCAGTTTAGTGCTCACAGTAAATAAACACAGACGATAATTTGTGCATAGCTATATATACATAAGAAGAAACTATTTATTCATTAATTTATGTTAGTCTTTGTTTACAAACGCTAATATCTTGGAATTCAATCGGTTATTATTATTTGTTTTTCAACTTCACAGCGTGAAGTGAAGAAATCATATAGCAGGATAGGCAGGGGAATCCTATTAAGGGGAATCCTAATAATCCTGTTAAGACACTCCGTACCCTACTTTCCACCGGATTTTCGAGCAATTGCATTGTTGGGATCGAAGTGGGAGTGGGAATCGAACCCACAATCTATCAATCGTCTACACGTTACACGTAAGTGCCACTGCGCCACGACGCCTCATATTATAATTTTACTAGAAAATATCTAAATTATTTCTTTATTAATAAATTCTCAGTGATTGTGAGCGTGATATTTAAAATATAAGCTTTTATGGCTTTACTTCATGCATTTATAAATGGATGGAATTCGAAGAACAAATAATAAAGTCTGTACTATAAATAAAGAGGCCAGTAGTGGCTCAGGGGGATAAAGAGTTACTGTAAAATCGACTAGTGGTAGTTCGATCTCCGTTTGAGGAAATGAAATATTTATTTTAAATGTATATTTTAATTTTTTTTCGCTTTGGTGTCGAGGCAAAGCGCAAATGCCTCCAGAATTCGGATTCGGAAAGTGGGGAACTGAGTGTCTTACCACTCTCGTCTGCTTATCCTGCTGTGTGCGGGATACAGCGTGAAGCTGATTCTGATTCTATTATACACAAACACCGGTATTCCACAAACTTTACGATACACATTGAATTCACATTTTTCCAAACTAAAATAATCAGATACTAAATAAAGTACTAACCTTATAACTTAGTAATCTGTTTCCAATCTAATTACATACCAAAATAATGTAAGCTAGTTATATGATTATTTAGTACAATTAAAATAGATAAATTGGCCACCTTAACTTATAGAAGACACCTAATTCTAAGAGATTTTTCTAAAAATAAGAGTTATTTTTACAAATAAAATAATTTATAAAATTATCCTTGTAAAATAAAACGCCATTTGTCAAGAATAACGCACACAGACACAAACCTATCAAAGCGATAACGCCGCACACGCCTCATTCACGAAATCGAGTCGTAGGTAATGGCGGCGATGTTGAATTATGTAAAATAGAACGAGTGATATCCTTTTCTCGTTCTAGTATGTTTTTGAGAATGACAAACGGCTGATCGGGAACGTTAGCAGTATTTTTGTAGTTGTAGGTGTTATTGATATCTATTCGTAACTGCGTCACACGAAATACAGCATGGATAAACATCGTGAAATAAAAATAATCCTACGTCTCTTTAGGTATGGGTTTGAAATATTTTACTCTGTATGCTGTTCCCCTAAAAGAAGTGTAGGGAACTATTATTTATATTTATAGTTTATTTAATATGTGTCATTTATATATTTCAATATTATAATTTATTTATTTATCATTTATATACACACGTAAAATCATACATACATTTAATAGGATTTATATATTTTATAGTAAGTATTCGTATTTAGTATATTTATATGAAAGCGCTCGCTGCCGTCGACCGAACCGGTAAGGCGTTCAACATTCACGCCTACCCCCTTGTCGACGGCATATTTTATTCTCACAGTCGATGCTTGCCACTCGATGCGCTTTCCATACGTTCCTTTGTTCTCTTTATTATTTTTGTTTCAAATCAGTATTTATCGTGTTCCGTTTTATATATATGTTTGTGGTTGACTTTCTTATATACTGTGTCGTGATTGTTAATTGTGATTTGTGTTATCACTGTATTGTATGTACATATAAAGTGGTGTTGATTAAACTCAGTGCTATTCGTAAGTAGACTTTTATTCTCCCAGCATCAACACTACAGAAGCACACACGCTTCCATCCTGTATAATAATTCTAATAATAATTAATGTTAAAAAAACTTACCAATATACAGTCTTTTCTTGGTCTGCCACCTCGATACAGAACCAGCTACAAACGAGTGGTGTCCGACCGCAGCTTGTATACGCGCCTCCTCTTTCACTTGACGTACAGCATTTTCGCTCACTATCTGCAAAATTATATTAAATAACTATTAGTTAATTACTACATTTGGTAATTGATGATAATGAAGTATATATGTCGCATTTTGAGTATTTCTTTTAATAATAATAATCAATAGAGGCCAGTCGTGGCGCAGGGGCACAAAGTGTAACTGCAAAAATCGACTGGTTGTGAGTTCTATCCCCATTGGAGGAAATGAAATATTTATTTACATTTACGTTTTCATTTCTTCGCTCTGGTGTCGCGCGCGGCGCTGAGCTCCGCCACTATACACACACTGCCTCTAGGACTCAGCGGAAAGTGAGGAACGAAGTGTACACTAAGTTCCCTCTGCCTACTCTGTTGTGTGCGGGATACAGCGTGAAGCTGATTTGATATGATTTTTCAATAATAATCAAAATTACAAACGATTTATACTGTCGTTATATGACAAGTTAAAATCAGAAATACGTAGTATTCTAATGATGCGAAGTATACTATTTTTGTTTTTCACGATAATTTTAAAGTAATATGTATGCAAAAATAAAAAAAAAACCCGACTATATAGTATAAGTACAATAAACTTAGCTCAAGGACAGATAATATATATCTATAAAAATTATAGGTTAGTAATCTATATGTACTTCTTTTAGCTTTACACTTTACCCCATATATACAGTACAGTACTAAGAGTTGGGACCGCTCTAAAGTTAGCTGTAGATGGGTGCGCAGATTTCATTACATGGATTTTTCTGACTTTTGATTATATCTCAAAGCGCATAAGTTCAAAAAGATCAACTTCAGGGCAGAATAAACAGAGAAAAGAGTAGACGTTCGAGACCCGGTATTTTTGGTGATGGAACTCAGTAACACACTTTGTCTTATGAAAACGAAAAACCGGAAAAGCCCTAATCGGGCCCCCAAGGGTTTCGTACCAAAAGTGAAGGTCTAGCCTTTTCTCAAATTCAATCTTGGCTAAGCCAGAGCTCTTTCATCTGATATCTCACTCGAACCAGCGGCTTTAGTAGCAAATTTTTCCTCCCTTTAAAGGCTATTATTTTTTAGGATTTAACCACAAAAGTTTTCAATTATTTTTCCTGAACTAGCACTGCTTGAAGATACTGACTGCCAAATTTTATATTTATAAGTCAATCGGAAATACACTACTAATTTTGATTCCCTTTATCGTGACGAAATAAGCGTTTTTTGCGATATTAATTTCCCATCGTATTTACAGACAGAAGATGATTCACTGCGTCACCAGAACGATGAAATAAAAATATGAAATATTTAATTTTCCTGAGTGGAAATCGAACCCACAACCGGTCGCGTGCCCCACACACTTGTGCCCCTGCGCCACAACGGCCTCTAAATATTTGTTATTAATGAGCGAAAAAAAAATTAAAATCCTTTTCTAAAACAAGATTTCATTTTAAATAATAATTTTAAATGAAACAAGTACTAACCGTCCTGCTAAAAGCACATCTACTTTCAGTTAAATTTAAGATGGTATACTTTTTTATTGATACCATTCGGTAAGCATATGTATATTCAACTTTAATAATCTGTTTCTTAAGTCCATATTACAACTACGAACTGGACTGAATTGATTTAGATATAAAAAGAATTTACGATAATTAGTTCCTGTTTCAATACAAAAAACTGTGGCCTAATTAAAAGTTGTTACATTTAATTGCGCTCTAATCATGATTTTTTTTTTAACTTTTAAAACCAGATTAAGACTTTAAGTATGCTATTTTACGGTTTAACTGCAACTGGAGATAATTTTTTGTATTAAATTATTTAAATTAAGAAATTTTAGTGGTTAATAATTATATATACGCGTAGAAAGGTCTTAATGTCCTAAGGATCTAAATTTACTACAGCAGTCCTATAAAAATCGTTTACGTTTCTTAATTTCAGCTATAATTTAAAGATTTTTCTTTCAATTTACACACAAAAGAAACAAGTTAAATAAACGTAATAATTGACAAACATAACAACTGGCTGAACAGACAATACACAAGGTTTACCTGTAAATAACCATATGCCAAGTAAGACAAAAGAAATTTGCGCCAAGTTTCGAAACATACCTTTAACATTTGAACTACCATCAATATTCATGTTTGTATAAATAATTAATTATTAATGAAACGATCGCATTCAGAATTTGAATATCAACGACAGAGGTAACACATCCTAATCTACAACGCCATTGACCTACTGTGCCACATTGAAATAAAATATAGCTGGCCATTTTGAAATTCGTTGTTTCTATGTTATAGATTTTATTCATTCACATGTTATAGATTTTGTAGATGCCTGCCGTCGTGGCCCAGCGTAGGACGGTAAAAGCGATGGCTGTGTGGCCGATTCCTATTCGAGAATAAGTTTCTCTGGTCACAAAGCCATTTATTTAAATTTATATTTTCATTTGTGCGGCCAGTCGTGGCGCAGCGGCACGAAGTGTGACTGTAAAACCGACTGGTTGTGGGTTCGATCTCCACTCGAGGAGATGAAATATTTACTTAAATTTATATTTCCATTTCTTCGCTCTGGTGTCGAGGTTAAGCGCGGCGTGGAGTTCTGCCATTCAACATGCAATGCCTCCAGAATTCGGCAGAAAGTGAGTGGGAAACGGAGTGTTTTAACACTAGATTCCATCTGCCTACTCTGCTGTGTGCGGGATACAGCGTGAAGCTGATTTATTTATTTATATTTTCATTTCAAGGCGCGGCATTGAGTTCCGCTACTAGACACGCAATGCTGGAGACATGCATGCACGATTTCGGCGATAAATGGAAAATGTAGTGTCCTAACACTAGATTCTCTGCCTATATTGCTGTGTGCGGGATACAGTGTAAAGCTGATGTTTTATTATTCATTAACTATTGATTTATGATATCTCCAAAACCATAACAAAAACGCACATTTGTAACAACTTTTCTTATAACATTAAATAATCAATTTTAAATTAATTTGCATTTCTTTGGCATGCTTTCTTTAAATATTTGTATATTTGCGTAATATATAAAAAATATAGTATTTAATTACAATAATATATACATATAATTACATAAAATTTTCCTGAAATTCTAAGAACTGTATTTTGCCAACTTATTCAGTATTAATTTCTCAATACAAGTTTTATATGTAAATTGACAGTGAACATTATATTCATATATTATGTAGTTATGAATATACAATAATTAAAATCTTTCATTGATCTTTAATCATCATCAAGTGTAATGTAGTTGTGGAGCAGTAAGACAATGTCTGATTGTAAATGTGATGAATATTGTTTTTTTTCCCTCTGAGGAGTTTGAAAATAACTATTTTTAATTTTTTTTTTGGTAGAGAGAACAGAAAAATTCAAAAGAGTGTGTTTATACTGCTAGATTGCCCGTTTTTTTTTGCTAATGTATATCAATTAAATATGGAAAAAACATTATAAACATTTAAAAGGGATTCAATTAATTAAACTTAACAAAAAACTTATATAGATAAAAAAAGGATAATTTCTAAAGCTTCTACTAAATAGGCCTTAATCTATTGAAACAAAAAATTTTTGGCAAGTCTTTTGTTTTTGAGTGAATATATTGTTAAAAAAATCAAGGTTTTACAACCTCCTTTGCTCAAATTTGATACCTGTTATGGTTTCAAAGCTAAGAAACCAGAAAAAAAATTGAACAAAAGAACTACCTTTGAAGAAGACAAACGTTTTTTGTAGAAAACATTTCTATGTACAAAGTATAAACAGACTTATAAACTTAACTGACCTGGGATTTATTTAAAACTTTTAGCGCATATTCCTTGTCTTCACTGATCTTCTTTACTTTGTACACTTCTCCAAAAGCTCCTTTTGCTACAGTTTCAACTATTTCAAAATCTTTTTGCAATAAATCAGTTGTTATGGGGTATTCAGGCAGAAATATTGACTCTTTGTGTGCTACTGGCCAAGCTGTCTTACTTGCATCAAGTGGATTGTTCAAAGTTGAGTCATTCCATCTGAAATTTAACATCCATATTTGTGATAATTATGTAAATTAATTTTTGTTAGCTCCATACTGTATTCCGTACATAGCAAGTAGGGTAAGGATCTAGTGTTGAGACACTCCATATCCTATACACCATCTAATTTTCAAAACAGTGACAGTATTAAATTTTTTTCTAAGACAAAAGATGGAGTTGACCTCCATCCTTTGACTTAGAAAAAAGAAATTGTTTACCTAAGTGAAAATAAATTCTCAACTATTGCTTGGTACTTACACTCAGACACAGTGCTGCTGCACTATAATATAAATATAAGCTGTTCTTTTACTATAATAGATAAAATTAAAATACTGTAAGCACATTGTTTTTTTTATTAAATCATTTTTCATTAATAATAATAAGACCTTGACTCCTAAAATTGTATTATCATTCATTAAATTGTATTAATAAGATCTTAAGATTTTTTTTTAATCCTATTTATTTTATAAAGAGATCCTAACATTGTTGTCCTTAAATATGTAATTTGTAAATTTTTTAAAGAATGTTATTATTTAGCAGAACAATAGTAACAGATGTGATTTTACTATTTTTTTTTTGTATGAATCACATATAGGAAACCATCAGAATGAAAGATAATGATGCAATATTATATATGTTTACATTTCATAATTAAGGTAATTTAAATTCATCAGTCATATCAAATAATCAAAAAATTATAGTAACTAATATTTATTATTTAACTGACCTGAGAATAATTAAGAAAAATAAGTTATAAACAAAAAAAAATAAAAGAGCAAATCATAATAAACGAAACTAAACTTACTACCCATATGAACTACTAACCTTCGTCTAGAAACCCGAGACCAAGGCCGAGATGCGCTGTATACTGACTGGCTGCTAACAACACTGGCGAAGGAGCGCCCGCTGAGGTTGCCGACGAAATGAGATAAACTAAACTACACACAAAAACAAACAGTTCTAACCATCTCTTTTAACAATAGCCTGATTTAGGAGAAAAGAACATTTTCAACTACAATAAATGTCGAGTTTAGTATCTGTATCCAAAAATATAAAGTGCAAGTAATCAACACAAGACAGTTATTCCTTGAGTAACAAAGAATTTGATTGTTACGTATGTTCAGCTGAGAGTGACATTAGCAAGTTTTCATTTGATCGCGCAAATTACTTACCTGACTCGTAAACGCTTGACCGTTGCGAGTGGAGTGCACTAATCTCTTATCATTTCTATATTCACTGTTCTTACTGTACAAATTTCCCATTAAACTAAGTTGTATACAATGAGCGTTTATTATAATCAAAAACAATTTTTAATTTTTAAGTTAGACCAATACTTTTATACACAACCATAGGCGCTCCCATAAACAAACCTTATAATACAGATTATAAATTTACGTAGATAATAAACTGACTTTAACATAAAGCACCTTCCACATAAATATACATTTTTTAGAATCATGTAGATAAAAGAACATATTATACTAATCTCATAGCTTAGTAAATGTTATTTTAAATTCTTTATACAAATCACAAATAGGCTATAAATATTGTTGTGGGTAACATTAAGAAAGAAGATCAAACCGAATGAACTGGGTGAATAACAACATCTCTTTCATAATAATATTTTTATTTAGTCCTACAATATTTAATTATAAGTTTTATTTTAAAATAAACGCATTAAAGCTGAATGAGTACATTAAATATTTTTTAAAAATGTGAAACATATTTTATTTAATTAAATAAAAAAAAGTATATGCACAATAGAGGTCGTCGTGGCGCAGAAGCACAAGTGTGTGGCTATACACTCGATGGTTGTTGATTCGATTCCCACTCAGAGGAAAGAATTACTATTTATTAATATTTTTATTTCTTCGATCTCGTAACAAGAAACCAGCTCATCACTCAACACGCAATACCTCGAAAAATTTGGCAGAAATGAGGCCTAATCTGCGATATGTGGGATACAGCATGAAGCTGAAAAAAAATTGTGATTTCCACATACGAACTAGATTTTATCGTGATAATGTTTTTTAAAAGGATTTTACATAGAAAGAATTTTATCTAAAAGAACTTTCGGTACAATACTAACTTCTACCAATACAGAGACATTACGTCTGAAGTGGCACTTCCCAGCGTTACGCTATATCTTGCAATAGTAAGGAGATAAATTTATTACAATAATTTTCTTAATCAGCATTTATAACTAATAACTTTCGGGCGTGACTATTAAATTTAGTCATTATTTAAGCATATTAAATATTTTTATATGCAAACAATAAACAAACAAATTAGAGACATAGATAGAGATAAAACGGGGTGTATCATCTTAATTATTTAAGGTGTAAAAACATATCAACATGTACCTAAAATAATTTAATTATGAATCAGTAACATTGAATAGAGTTAATAGCGATTTCAAAATATACCTATATAAATTACTGTGACAGGGACTCATCTAACAAATCAATTCTCGTTTGTGTAGAGACATGAATACTATTATTTTTACCTAAAAGTTGTTTTATATTAAATTTTTGCCTACATTTTAAAATACTACGTAGTCGCTTCAAGATTAATACAAAATTATGCTTCGACCATACCAATAAACTAATTAAAATTTCTAAAAGAAACACAGTAAAACTTATCCCAAGTAACACCAAAAACGCTTGAAATATTCCACCAAGGTCCTCCATCCCCAAAGGTTTGGTAGGTACCTCCTCGCTTGTATCTAAATATCTAAAATCCATCCACTTTTTAATTAGACCTGCTTCGAACAATGCCATCATGTACTCATTATAATGATCCGTCAATGGACTATCTTTATGAAGTATCATGTTTAAGTAGTGGCTATGGATTCTGGCATCAGTTGCTATGTGGAGAAATTGTTTACCTTTTTCGTTTAGCATTTTATTTGCCAGATATCGGCCTACAGCGCAATCTATTAAGCAAAAACGGCGGCTATCGTTAGGCATTTGTTTTACACAACCAAACAGATCGTGTACAGCCT
This sequence comes from Heliconius erato x Heliconius himera, assembly GCA_013421005.1. Lineage (NCBI taxonomy): Eukaryota > Metazoa > Arthropoda > Insecta > Lepidoptera > Nymphalidae > Heliconius > Heliconius erato x Heliconius himera. The sequence continues at coordinate 176,686 of JAATLQ010035633.1, forward strand.
CCATTCTAGAGGTGATTATTCGAAAATTTTCTTCAGTATCTGGAAGGACCACATCAGGTGAGGCCATTCCTTCTATTTTATATCCCTTTTCTATAACATCTTCAAACGTATCTACTTCCTTACCTCGTTTATGTACAGAAAATAAGGAAATTATAGATGCCTGTGTGTTAAAGTTTATAATGAAAAAACACCATATGGCAATCGCGAAAAAAATACGAAAAGAGTCTCGTCGTGGTGGATTATTTAAACTTATTGACATTACTGTTTTACAAGCATTAATAAAATCTTTACCGGCTCGGTCCAAATTGAGCCTACCCAGTTGTAAAGTATTAAAAAAGAAAAACACAAACCACGTGCAAAAAAAACATGTATAATGCTCTATAAACAAATAAATATTGCTTCGAAGAAACTTTTCGTTAAAAACTATTGTTTCAAAGTCAGCCCGTTTTGACAACACACAGACGCCGCTATCAACAAATGGCACTGTGTAATCAATTTCTGCTATAATTAGATCGAATTGATACAACGGAAATAAAATTAGGTCTGCTTTTCTAAGTGTAAAAGAAAAAACTTGCTGGATATTAATTTCAAAGTCAAAATTGCCTTTCATAGTATCTTTTGAGGGAAATAAATCTATTTTAAAATTAAAAAGCTCAGCCATAGTGTTCCAAATCAATCCGTCTCTATAGATCATAGTAAATGTACCATTATTTTCTTCTTTTATACCTAGAAATGGTAAAACTTCAACGGTATACGCTAAAAATGTGTATCCATGTAAATCTTTTGTTTTGTCTTCAAATAATATTATGTCTTGGACCTTGCTCCTATTTGCAAAATGCAAAATCTCGGTATTGAAACCTATGCAGGTTCCTAGAAATTTTGACCGTAATTTGGAATATAAAGAAACGTTATGACATCCCGTAACACAAATGAAACTATCTTTAAAATGTTCTATCGGCATACCGACTTTATGGGCCGTCCAACAGCCAAATGAATGGTCTAATTTATAATTTTCACAAATGTAAGGACTAAAATGCGATATAAGGAATTCCTCTGAAGTATCATTGTACTGTAGTATAATGACGTTAATGGCTCTATAGTACCAAAAAATATAAAATAACTTAGCAATTTCTTCTTTATCGTACGGAACGTGATAGTGTAAAATAATATTGGCTAGTGGATGCCAGTAAGGCAAAGTAATCATTTTTCGTAAAGCTTTCTCGAACTCTTCGAGACTAACACAGTCAAATATAATAAAATTAGAATGATAAGGTACAACATTTTCAATTTGTTCGTCGTCCTTAGTAAAACTGGTGACCGCAAAGGTATAAGGTATTATTTTTAATCGGTAGTATAATGAGTCTGGTAGATTTCCAATGAAGAATATATTATTCCATCCGTTATTTTTTAAATTGTTTTCAACTATCTCAGCCTGTTGAAATAAAAAAAATATTTATTTTTTTTGTTTTGAGCTTAAAGTCATATTTTCCTATTTTAGCTTATTGGCTAACTTTACTTACAATTAGATGAGCTTTTCGTTCTTCAGTAGTATTTTTTATTTCAATTATTTTAGTATCACCAAAAATTAAGTGAAATAAATTTAAAAATAAAACAACTTTCAAAAAAATTGCCATATCAGAGCTTATTATTGGAGGGTGAGTTTGTAAAATGGTATATTTATGTTTGCGTAGTTGTTTTTATTGTGCAATCTGTTTAGTAATGATTATAGACCACTATAACATGATTACAATATAATGATAATGATATCCTAATCTTTTTCGCCCCTGTTATGTTTATTGAAAATTAAAGATTCATGGCAACATATACCTAATTTCATAAACTTATTTTCAAATTATTAAAATAATTTGAAAAAACTTGAAAGAAAACATCAATATAATGTAGAAACATTTATTCATAACAACTTCACAATAAAATAACAATAAGAAATAAACACATATCTATTTCATAAAATTTAACAACACCATAAAAAAGTGTTTTAAAAATATTTAAAACTTTCAATTATATATATCGCTTAAGCTTAAGTTAAAATAAAATACAGCTTTTCATATAAAACATTTAAAAATTAATAAATATATCATAGGGAACAAGTGTTGTTGAGAAAAGTTTTATAATTAAAGATACTTTTGACAGCATTCTAGTATTTTTCTTGAGGCATTGCGGTCTGGCTACAAAATCTAAAGTAGACTAATGTAATACATGGGCGTAGGAAGGTGGGGGCCGGATGGGCCGTGCCCACCCCAGAAATTTTACTCACAACAAAATTTACCACGTAAAATAAAAAAAAAAAAATTGCACCACTGGCCTGGCCTGGCCTGGTCCTGGCCTACCACAGTAAATATATCTAGATATGCTGATGATGTTATAAACATTAACCTTTAGGTTTTGCAACCAGTATCAGCGTATAAAAATTTTTAAATATAAACGGTTTAAAACTTCTAAACTATGAACCGCCATTTTGGCGAAAGCTAAGGATTGGTTTGACGGTAATTAGATTTTTTCACCGATAATCAAATCAAATCAGCTTCACGGTGTATCCTGCACACAGCAGGGTAGGCAGGGGGAACCAAGTATTAAGACACTCCGTTCCCCACTTTCCGCCGAGTTCTGGAGGCATTGCGTGTTGAGTGGCGGAACGCATCGAAAATGTATCACTAAATATACTTTTAGTGGTTTTTTGGCCTTTATTTATTATATATATTATACATATATAAAAAATATATTATATATAATAAATAAATTGTCTTTTGATATAAAAGTTCTTGAATTTTCTTATACACTAAAATAGTAAATGCATATATACTAACATTTTATTATTAAAACCAAGTATGGAGACTTATTTTTTTAAACATGTCTTAATTTTTACCAATAAAAACGCTAATTTAAAAACAGGCACATTATCGTATATTTTTTTGTATAAGTAACGATGTTATTATTGACATTGAATTGCTTTATCTATAATTGGTTCTTCTTCTCTATTATTTATAATAGAGAAGAAGAATCAATTATACTAATTATTTATACAAGAAGTATTTCAATTTTTTTAGCTTTACGCTGTGTCCCGCATAATAATGAATAATTGAGGCCATTGAGGTAAACGCAACAGCTTATGGGTTCAATTCCCACTCGAGGGAATGAAATATTTTCATTTACTTGCTCTGGCAACGAGGCAAAGCGCGGAGTTGAGTTCTGTCAATCACGTAAATGCCTTTCGGTAAAAGACTACTTTTTTTATTGAAAAACATGTCAAAATTTTCGAGACACTCGTATGCATATTACTTTGAATAGTAAAACTTAACACCGCGCTTTGTCTTATTAAGAGAGAGAACAAAAGAAAATAATCCATTCTCCTAAGTGGGTCGTACTCACTTACTTATATGTTATTTTCTATTATCTAAGTACAATTGTAAACGATTCCAAGCGCGATCGATCTGTTGTTGGGTGTACTCATAGCTCCAATATGGACTGAACACGACATTGGCGACTGAAACTTGTTCTTGGTTGGTTGGTTGCGATTCAATTCTTTGTTTTGCTTCTTCTTCGGACAAGCTGTTACGTTCTTGCAACCTTTTAATAGCCTGTTGGACATACATATTTTGGTTGTATATTTAGGTTTTTGGTTATATATTAAAGTCTTTTTTTTCCATACTCAACACTCAAATGTAGAATAAAATATAAACAATAACTGTGCCAAACTACACACTCCTTCATCTGCATAACTTTCTTAAAAAAACCGGACAAGCGCGAGTCACCCATCGAGGGTACCGTACAAAAATTTAAGGTCTCGGGCTTTTCCGGAATTTCAGGCTTAGCTTAGCCATAGCCCTTTCATCTGACACCTCACTTGAACTATCGGCGTTAATATAAAAATTTTCCCACCTTTTAAGGCTATTATTTTTTAGGATTTAACCTCAAATATATAATTTTCTGATTTTTTCTAAACTAGTGCCACCTGTAGATGCTAGCTTACAAATTTTATAATTCTAGGTTAACCGGAAGCACCCTGTTAGTATCTTATTATCTTTTTTTAGGTAAATGTGGAAATACGTTTTTTTTTTCATTAAATCATCAATCAAGTGCCGTAGATCTAGGTAAATAGTTTGAATTTCAACTAGATACCTCCAAGCCTTCTTGAGATAAAGGCGCTTGACAGACAGACAAACGGACAACAAAGTGATCTTATAATGGGTCCTATTTTCATTAAAAGATACGGAACCCTAAAATGAGTACCAATTTTAGCTTCACATATTAATAAATATTTAGATAGTTACCTCCTTAGGTGGCACAATGACAGCCCACAGCTGATGACAACTCGTATACCACTTTGCTTGCACCATCACCGCGGCCTCCATCACAACCACTCTATGTCCCAGTTCTCCAAAAGCTTTTATACGTCTCTGAGCTTCTTGTATTACAGCTGGCCATACCAGCTTATTGAGCTTTAGAAGCTGGTCCTGTAAATAATGTTAAGATTAAAAAATATGTTATTTATAGTACTTTGCATTTGTTTTCAGGTGACTATGAAGTATATGAGACAATTTGTAGAACAAATTTTAGTTTTTTTTTTTCATTTTCCCTTTCAAAAGGTTATAGAGAGTGAGCCAATAGTAGAACCAGGGCCAGACCATCGTTATTTTATAAAGCTTAAAAGTTTCTATGTGCCCCAACACTGGTAAGTACTATCAGGATATATAGAGTTTGGGTGGTGGTTTCTTGGCTACCAATATGTTAGGTAACTAAGATGCAATTAGGTTAGGTACTAATCCTAACTCAATTTTTTCATATTTTCTTTGGAAAATTTAAATAAAAATTCTAATATTAGAAATGACGTTGCCTATTGCCAGATACTTAGCATGGTCATATCTCCCTGCCAGATATCTCTAAATCTATAAGCGCCTACGGCTACAAACATATTAGGAGCAATTTATTTTTTAAAATTGAGTCCAGTCAGGACATTGTCACAAAGTGTGACTGTAGATGCGGCTGGTTGTGGATTCGATCCCCACTCGAGGAAATGAAATATTATTTATTTACATTTTTTCGCTCTGGTGTTGAGGCAAAACGCGGCAAAAAATGCCGCTAGAATTCGGCGAAAAGTGGGAAACGAAGTGCCTTAACATTAAGTTCCCTCTGCCTACCCTGCTGTGAGTGGGATACAGCGTGAAGCTGACAAATAATATTTTATACACTTTAGTATATTAGATTCGTAGGCGCTTGTAATTTATGAGAGTTTAGCGTTGTCTGTCAGGGGGCTAAAACCATGTTAAGTGTCTGGCAATGGACAACGTCATTTCTTATTTTATTCCAAAAAAATATGAAAAAAATGAGTTAGGTTATTTCTAATATTGCCATGAAAATATAAAAAAATTGAGCTTTAGAATTTAAAAAGAATCTATTTTTTGCATGTTAGTTATCTAATATATTGGTAGCAAAGTAACCACCACCCAAACTCCATATTCCCTGCTAGTACAAACAAGTGTTGGGTGTATGCACATCAAAATGGCATATTATATTTGATACAACTCTGGCGAATAAGGTGCTTGACTGTACGCATTTATATTGTGTTCATTTCTATGGTATGGTTAGCCTAAAGTGTAAGCTTTGCAATTGAAAATGCGATTTTTAAATGGAATTTGTGGAACATGGCTCCACCGAGTGGATCGGAGTTTTCAAAAAGATTGTGACCACAGCCACCTTAAATCAACATAATACAGCCCATATTTATAAACCTTAAATTTTAATTGTATTGGTTGGTTATTACCAATACTATTTGTATATAAGGAGACATGTATTAATTTTCGTGCATATACTACAATAAAATTGTAATTGTTTATACAGGACGTTAATTACCTTATTACTAAAAACAATGCTACCAAGTTTTTTTCTATCGATTTCCCCACTCTCAGTGATAACTTGTTTTCCAAATTCCTCTGAAATAGTTCGGTTTAGAGGCAAGCCTGGCTTGTACAGTTCGTGCGCTATTATATCACAGTTTACTATGGCTGCTCCTTTCGTTCTAAAAATAAATATATTTCATATTTATTACCAACTAGCGGCCCACTCGCGGCTTTGTCCGCATATCACCTATAATACTTATATTATGCTGCATTTGCATAGATACATGCAATCATGAATACTACGTGGCTGTATGATTGGACGTAATCAGCGGCAAGGGCTCCCGCCCTTTTTTTTTCGAATGGACTTAATGCTGTTGACCTGGATTGGTCTTGAAAGTGTCACCGGGCTGGGAGGGGGAGTGTAGCTCGCCCCTGAAGAAAAATTTAAACAAACAAACTCTTCCACTGTAGTATATTAGTATAGATATATCTTAGTTTAAATTCTAGGTTTAAATTCTATGTTATTCTACACCTCTACAGTGTTATTGAACACTCAGAATATGTGTTGTATCACACTTAAATCATTATCAATCAACATATTCAAATTATTTAAATTTTTAACCCATTAAAATTTAATACTATTTTAAATATCTGTAAAATAATGACTAATATAACAGAATAAGTTAATAACTAGCGCCCACTCACACGCGGCTTAACACCGTTTAAAGTTATAATTATGTTATATCCAAATTATACAAATTTTTCACATAAAATGTAACCTATATTTCTGGAACAAACATCAATCCTCACAAATTTTCACATTTATAATATTAGTAAAACAGGATAAAACAGGATAATAAATTGCATACCTTAATTTTTCAGTTATTTTACTTTTCCCACTGGCAATGCCTCCAGCTAATCCAATCACATATGGCCAATCGGGGATATTTGGATTTGGCTACAAACACAACAAGAAAATAGTTTTGCAAGTATAGTCAAAAAATAAATTATTTAAATGATCATAAAATATTTAAAATATAGTATTTTCTTTATACAACAGAAGTAAATACATTTTGAGTTAGGTCTCTTTCAATCTGAAGATTCAATATGCCAAATGTAACTATATTTTTTATTGACGTTATTTTGAGTAATAATATTTTAATTATATGGGCACGTCAAACGAGTGAGTGATAAAAGAATGGCAAAAAAAGATTTATGACGAATAAGTAAGCGGTAAGAGAGGTAGGGGGGAGACGGACGAAGAGAGAGAGAGAGATGTATGAAGAGGTTGATGACAATGGACAAGGCGAAAGTGGTATGTAGGGACCTATCTGATTACCCCACTAGGGATACAGTGTGAAGCTAGATTAGATTATATAGAAAGATTAAGTATTAGTCAAACTTATTTGTCAATTTTGGATAAAATTAGCTTTATAACACAAAAAAAGTAAATCCGTTTTAGCTTTACGTTGTCTCCTTAACTCTAGGGTCCTTTGGCCTATACTGGTATTTACGAAAAACAGCTTGAAGCTAATAATATAACTGTACCTTAGGTTCTCTTAAAACAGTGCCAAGTAATCTCATTCTCTGATTACTGGAACTGACTTTTCCTTCTTCTTCTTGCGATTGTTTGTTTGAGTCTTCTGCTAGATCTATTGTATGGACAGCCAGAGGTTGGAGGCCATTTTCTTTGCGCTTCTCATTAACTTTTTCTGCCCCACGGAATGTTTCTTCACTAACTATTAAGAGCTGAAAATATTGATCTTACATATATTTTAAGCAAAGTAAGAAAAAACAAACTTATTGTGGGGGCCATGATGCAGCGGCGTTTGATCCAGGGGGTAGTGTGTGTTCGATTGCTACTCTAGCTATGGAATTATGTTTATTTCCCGGAATGAACCTGCGCTCTGTCAGACAAAGTGCAGTGGTTCTGACAGTCAACTTGCAATGTCTCAAAAATTAAGCAGAAAGAGGGGAATGAGGAGTCTTATGGATTTAGCTTACAAGCTTTTGTTTATACATATCCTGCTATATCTGGAATACAATGTAAAGCAAAATAAAAAATTATATAACAAACTTGAAATCTCGGGTCATCTTTAGTTGGTCCATAGATATCTTGTATTGGCAATACATTGTATTCAAGATCTGGATTTATATCTCTTAAAAAATGTAGCACATTTTTGATTCTATCATCTACTGGTTCTATTAGCTCCCATAAAGTTTTTGCTGTAACATATAAAAAATATAATATTTATATATTATTTTACAAATTTAAATTGATGCAATGGAATTTAATTTTAATAAATACAATAGAAAAATTTAGTGGAAATTATTATTTTAGCTTCACACTTAATCTTGCATTCAACAGTATACAAGAAAAGTATCTTAACATTTAATGTTTGTTCAATTGGTTCATAAATTAACAAGTTACGTCACTTTTTAAACTGACAAAATCGCATTGGAACTGGGGCTGGTATATAAATAAATCTTAAACTCTATTAACTTAAAATAACAATAAAATAACTTACATTGTATCATATTTACATCTGTAACACCAACTGTGACATGTTTTGATGATCTTAGTACAGCTTGAGATAAAAGAATTTTATGTCCATTATGTAATCGATCGAATGTGCCTCCTAATGCCACATACTCATATGTTTTTACATCTTCAGGCTTATCATATATAAGATTTGTTAGAGATTCATTATCTATATAAAAAAAATTAATGCAAGTTACTTATCTATTAATAAAAATAGAATAAAATCTATTACTGCAAGATGCAAATAACATAAAGTAACTGAGAGATATATTTATAAAATATATGCAAAAAGTAGTAAAATTCTTACAAATCCTTATTTACCAAAGGTTGTTACTTATAATAATAACAAAGAAGGGCAAAATACTTGATTAATGAACTTTTGAATTACATAGAAAATGTTTATATATTATCAGCTTCATGCTGTATCCCGCACACACACATAGAGGTATTGCATGTTAAGTGGCAGAACTCAACTCCGCACTTTGCCTCAACACCAGAGCAAAGAAATGGAAATATAAATTTAAGTAAATATTTCATCTCCCCGAGTGGCAATCAAGCCCACAACCAGTCGGTTTTACAGTCAACACTTTGTGCCGCTGCGCCACGACTGGCCTCTATGTTCATATATTAGTTTAGTATATAAAATAAAATTCTGTTGAATAAAGTCTTACCAACACTGTGAAGTGGACATTCTTTCTGTATATTTTCCAATGATTTTTTTAGGTTATCAATATCTTTTGTCAACTCTTTTTCATATATCACACATTGAATTGTTTTAGAAGTATTTATTTTATTTACAGAGTTTCTTGCTTTTAACATGAGTCTTACATCTAAATTCCCACACTAAAATTTATGAAAATCAATAAAGTTTTACTATTCAAGATTTCATATGTAGACAATATTATATTTTAAAATTGGTTTACCTTAGTATATATATCAACAATTTGCTTATTTATAATAGATTTTGTACTCTCTGGGCCACTATTAAAATTTATGTATAAAACATCTTTTACAAACTTTGACACTTTAGAGCATAGCTTGTAAGCTTTGGCAGCATTTGAAACAAAAAGGATTCCATTGCTCGCCATTGAATCTGAAATTATTATTAAAATAATTTTTATATCCACAGATCTACTTTTATTATAAAATTTCTTTTGCAAATAAAATTATACTTATGCCACATTAAAACTTACACTGACCTGCTTTAGGGTAATTGTTACTAAACAAATATGAAATACTAATAGAAAGTAATAAAGTAAAAAATGATAAACACAATAAAAACTTGGTTGTAGCCATAAAATGTATAGAATTTTTTTCCACTTATCAAAAGTACAAAGGTCACTTTTAATTTATATGTAAACAAAGTGATAAGTAAGGTATCTTTCTGAATTTTAATAAGGTAGCCGTAATAATTTTATTTTAAACTGATGACGAAGGACAGCATAATTTTATCAAATTTTGTTTTTACCTTTAGTAGTTTATACCTTTAGTATCACTTTAAATATAAAATTGTTTCTCTTTAAATATATAATAAATTTGCTACCAAAAAACAAAAACTCTTAATACGGTTGTGTGCTATTTCGTATTATATTATATTTAACAAAATTTAGGGACTTTTAAAGTCAAAGCTAAGGTTAGTAAGAAATTCATATCATTTTGTTTTGAATTTTGATGTCGCTTGAACCTTGATTAGTGGAGTACGATTTGACATTTGAGACATCTGTTATAGATAGGCATGTAACAGTTTTACTCGATTTGTTTTACTCGTTTTGTAAGTATCGATTCTTAAGTTATTTTTCATTTCCATACTTTCAACCCTGAACAAATCATAAAATATATAGACTTGAATCTTAAATCACTTACCTTTAGGGATAAGCACTAGAGAGATAAAATTGGTGTCAGAACGAACAAATGAAAATATTTATTAATAATGAAGCCAGTCGTGGCGAAGGTGCAAAAAGTGTGACTGTAAAGCCGACTGGTTGTGGATTTGATCCCCACTTCAGGAGATGAAATATTTACTTAAATGTATATTTCCATTTCTTCGCTCTGGTGTCGAGGACAAGCGCGGCGTTGAGTTCTACCACCCAACACGCAATGCCTCCAAAATTCGGCAGAAAGTGAGGAATGGAGTGTTTTAACACAAGGTTCCCTCTGCCTACCCTGCAGTGTGCGGGATACAGCGTGAAACTGAAAAAAATATGGTCCATTCCCTCAAACGGGGATCGAACTCACACTCACTCACAAACGTCACGTTATTGTCACACCCTCGTGCCCTTTTGCCACGACGGCCTTATTTATAATAAAACTACTGAATGAATTCGATTAAAAATATATTCCTGTTGTACTGCTTTTAACATAATCATAAGTTTTTATGTGACATTAGTCCAGCATCTGTTGCCATGGTCAGCATCGTGAGTTCATTGACTCTCATATCCTGCATCACGACATCCAGCTATCGCTTTTTAGGCGTCCGGAAGGTCTAACTCCATGGATGGACGTAACAAGGCATTAAATCGGACGAGTTTTTTTATTATTATTGAGTGATTGAGTGTATTTTTAAGTAAAGTTAAAGTAGCAACATTTTCAGTCCAATTGTTAATGACTTCAAATGATAAATCGAAATAGTAGGGTGACAATCATATCAGCCACAAAATAAATTAAACATTAACGGAAACTAGGATCCGCCACATGCTGTGCATGGCGGGTGGAACTGAGCGAAGCTATGTTGCGAAAAATTTTGCAAAGTTTTCTGTTTAGTCCGCATGTGTTGGGTTAGGTCGGTCAATCTGTGCGCGTGAGTTTCAAAACGTTCCACAGCTTAACTCTATGGGACACATTTTGACCATTTACTCAAAAACTACAATTATTATTATAACCAAACTACTTCGCAGGGATCACCGTGTCGTCCACAACGTTCCTGCAAAATTTCAGAGCTGTAGGTTTAACGGTCTAAGATGAGTATTACAACGAAACACACTTTTGACCAATAAAATGAACTTCTCAATATCTTATTTTTTTATTTCATAGCCATTGTTTATAACAGTTATCAGTTCATCATCTTCAGCATAACAGTTTTCCTAAATGCACGATTTATATAAATACCTAAGTAAGTTACTAAATACGCAGATATGGATAGGCTTATTTTAGGTAGACAATAATTTAAATTAAACATTAATACTATGACATTACTGTTAAAACGAAATAATGATTTCATGCCTTATTTTTCACAATTTTTTAATTCAATGTCCTTTCCAATCGCAAAATCATAGAAATATGATTATATATATGACTGTTTATAAATTATTAAAATACATGCTAAAAACTGAAGACTAGAGGCTTGATCAATACTAGATCGTGGGATGTACTATCTACTTATTTTGCAAAATATATTTTTATAGTAATTAGATTAGCCATATTTCATATTTAGTAAAACAAATTATAATTAATTTGGCCCGTCGTGGCGCAGGGGTTAACACGACGGATGTGGGTTCGATTCCCATTCAACATGCAATGCCTCGGAAGTGTTCAGGTTCATCATGCTATATATGCGGGAATCATTTATAACCGCAAAATTTCCATAAAATAACAAAATATCTAATATTTAATACGTATGTTACAATTTTTTGTATACTTATACTTATTAAGTAATATAGTCTAAGTTTTGTGACAAATGTTTCTTTTTTAATATCCGACGAAAACGGAAGATTGTTTTAAATTTAACGTGACTGTGCATGTATTTATGACAGTATGTTTGTATGTAGGTGTATATGTGTGAGTTATATTATGTTATGTATATGTCTATGGCTGTGCTGTGGTATCTTAGCTCTCAAAAGAAAAAAATATATACATATATAAAATAAATTAGCTTCACGCTGTATCACGCACATAGCAGGGTAGGCAGAAGGAATCTAGTGTTAAAACACTCCGTTCCCCACTTTCTGCCAGATTCTGAAAGCATTGCGTGTTGAGTGGCAGAACTCAACACCACGCTTTGCCTCGACACCAGAGCCAAGAAATGGAAATATAAATTTAAGTAAATATTTCATCTCTTGGAATGGGGATCGAACCCACAACCAGTCAGTTTTACAGTCACACTATGTGCCGCTGCGCCACGACTGTCCTCAAATGGATGAACCGATTTTTTTCTGTAAAGTGATTCGGTGGCTCAATCGAGAATGTTCTTAGCCATGATGCAAGAAAATATGTTCTATATGTTTGAAGATTGTCAGTTTAACGTAGTTCTTTTCGTCTTGATCTTTGTTTACTTTTTAGAGTTGTTTAATTATCAATTAAATCAAATAGTATATTTATTAAATCTACAGTATGGTTTACGAGTCGTGACCTTCTGAAGTTAGCTATAGATGGCTGCACAGGTTTGATATTTTTTTCACTTTTGATTATGTTCTTCCCAAATGATCAATTCGCAAAAGTTTATCAAAATCAAACTTCAGGGCAGCCACGACTCGACGATCGTACTGTCATTACTTTTACTATTTGATCTACAACCTATAATTATAAATATAATTGCAACTTTAAAGCTAAGTTTACATTAATTATCCATAAACAATATTAGCCTAGTGTTCTATAAAAATAATGTTTTAGTTATAATGTACATATTTATTTAGCTTTGAACCTTTTTCTATTAATTTAGAAAAAAAAATATAATACGTTTTTTAAATCATTAAATATAGCTTAAAAATTGGTTAACAATATTCATTAAAAAAATACTTTGTAAAGTTGTGACACTCATGCATACTTGTACTGTAAAATAGTGCTCATAGAATATTTATTTTTCTTAACGACTAAAACATTTTCTTAATCTACATAATATAATGTGTGTAAATTGACTAGCAATCGATATTTTCTATTTTAACTTCATTGGTATTCATTCTGATTTTGTCATATCTGCAACCTGCAAAAAAATATTTATAAATATGAAAAATCCATAGACTATATACTAAGACATAATCTATATATATAAAAGGATTCGTGCTGACTGACTGAGGTAAGACGCACGCAGAGCCGTAACGGCTGATGGTAGAAACGTGAAATTTGGGCAGATGTTTATTTTCATATTCTGGACATGCCCTAAGAAGGGAATTTGAAAAATTTTAACCCTAAAGGGATGAAATACGGGTTGAAAGTTTGTATGGAAAAAATTTTTAATCTGTACCGATTTTTATACAATTTGAAATTCAGACTCGTAAAAATATTTCATTGAACACGTGTTTCATGGTTTTTAAGAATTCACCCCCTAAGGGTTCAAATAAGGGGTTGAAAGTTTATATGGAAAATCTTTAAATTGCCACCGATTTTTATAAAAAAATAAATTTAGAATTCACTCCTAATAAGCGGTCGAAGCCGCACGCGCCCTCTAGTATTCTTATATGAGAATTGATAATTAAAATATAGTGATACAATATTTAATTTAATACTTTTTATGCAATTAAGCAAATAAGAAATAAAGGCTATATTAGAAATTTATATGTCTTACTTTTACTTTAATTTTAAATGAGTACATATATGTATATCTGAGTCTTAAAATGAGCAAAATATATATGTATATATAAACAATTTTCTGTGTCAAAAGTGTACAACTTTTAAATTATATTCATAAGGGAATAAGCCAATCCGGCTTTAAGTTCTGTCACCCAAATTTTTCCGTCACCTTACGTTATACTCATAGTAGGATATTTCGACTTATTATTGAGAAATAAATAAAAGAGAAATGCATAAAGATAATAAAAATATATAAAAACGTAGTTATAGCACATTAAAACTATAATGACCTATTCTATTACCTTTATTTTAGTACTAGTATACTTTATTTTAGTGGTTATCTTTCAAGCGCATTGCGGACTCGTCAGCCGACATGCGCGTATCTTCAGTAGGTGCGGAGCTCGACCGTTCCGCAAAGCTCGTCTCCTGCGTCCGGAGACCGCGCAGAGCACGCCACCTGTGCACACATACTTGTAAATGTTTTTATATTTTAATGAAAAATACTTCTAGATACAAAATATGATGTGTATATCAATTAAAAAATATTATAATAGGGAAAATATTATGTCCGCAGTCAGTCAGAGGCACGAAGTGTGACTGTATAATCGACTGGTTGTGGGTGCGATCCCCACTCGAGGAGATGAAATATTTATTTATATTTATATTTATACTTTCATTACTTTGCTCTGGTGGCAAGGCAAAGCACGGCGTTCAGTTCCGTCACTAAACACGGAATGCCTCCAGAACTCGGCGGAAAGTGGTTAACGGAGTGTCTTAACACTGAGTTCCCTGTCTGTACTGTGTACAGGACACAGCGTGAAACTAATTTTTTTTTTTAATATTTATTAAAAAAAATTATTTATATTTTAAAAAGATTAGAAAAATTATAAGCAATTATAATCCTAAAAATAAAATGCGACTTTTCAATTATATCTTTTTATCTTTTCATTCATGTTTCTTCCAACTACCAAGCAACTATTGCACCAATATTTTTTCTGAACACACCTCTTTCTGATTAAATTGCGAACTTTATTTTTCCATACAAAAATAAAGAAGATGTAAACTCCAAGCGCAATATTGGAAAGGTCAACTACAATCCAATACCAATTGGAGCCACCGACTGCAAAGCTTATTACTTCTATTGCCCAGTTTACTCCCATTACAACGAACAACTTTAAGTAAAGTCCATATCTGAAAGAAGATAAATATATAATAATTATTACAAAAATGTCATAAATAATAATTATCTGATACAATAAATATTATTATTAATAACATATACTAAGCAAGTTACTATTGTATAAGCAAAATCCAAAATTGACTTGAGAAGAGTTACAATGGAGGCTGATCCTGGATGTGAGCCGAGACATTGTCCAGCATTACATTGTATAAGAACGGACTATGAAGCGAGCCCTGGTAAACCCCCACTGAAATCTGGAAGAGTACCATAGAACCGGAGTCGTGGTACATGTCTCTGATAATCTCAATATAGGTCTCCCTTTAGATCACAATGCCCACCAAACACAATGACGAGGCATATAGCCAAAGGCTTTCTGCAGATTTTAAGACCCTCATGCAGATCTCTCCTTTTTTCCCTGCGAACCTCCATCAAAGTTCTGAGGGCGAAACGGTATAATATATAATAATGCCTGATCATGGCTGAAACCCATATTGAGACATAGATAGACACTCTTGGCGGAGCCTGAGATCAATCATGCGCTCGCAGAGCAGAGAACACTACACCTTCCCTTGTAAATAGAGGCAACGAAACTCAGCCGCCACCATTGACATTTTTCCAATGTTCAAGACATGGTTAAAACGTCAATAAGCATGAGCACACCAAGAGAACCCAACGATCCACGCTCCGCGCTAAGATTGGATTATCATCAGGACCAATCGCTGTTTCGTTCTTCACGCGTCGCCGAAAAATATATTACTTTATATTATTTAAAGACATTCAAGCAAAAGAAAAAGTAAACGAATATTATATAACACAAAAGTCGTAAAATTTTGACAATAAAGGCAATTTTGTAAGTTAATCAGCCAAACCTTTTCAGGCGTGACAATATTCATGTTGTAAAAAGTTACAACTTCAACAAATTAAACTTTACTCATTAAAGCTTAATAGTAACAGTTCTTATAACTTATAACTGTTTTTTCTAAGTAGGTTTGTAAATTATAAGACTGTCGCAGTATTCAAAAATACAAAATATGGTCAATTACTTTAATATGGTTATATTGAAAAAAAAAACGATGTGTTCAAAAGTTCTTTTAAAAAAGTAAAGTTGTTCGTGGATGTTAAGTGGTTTGCTAGCTATTTGCGATAGCTTCAATTAACAATTAATAATATTTTTTTAAATTTAGTTAATTATTATAAATATTTTTTTACCTTTGCTTATCCTTTTTCAATTTATCACTTCGTGAAGATTCAGCTCCTTTTAATATGGCAGTTTCTTGTTTTATAGAGCGTATACGATGTGCGGTTATCGAAAAGAAAACTGAATTGCATACTACCAATACAAAAACTGGTGTAAAGAAATATATAAGTTCACTGAGCCAATCTAAAAAAAATAATATAATTTACTTTTATGTAAAGTTCGTAATTTTCACAAGAAATACGAGCAAACGCTAAAATGTTTACAAAAATAAATAAAAATTATAAATATTATAAAAAATACACAATAGGTACAAAAGATACATACTTACAAACCAGCATCGCCTACTTCCAAAGCCAGGTATTACCACATTGTCAGGAACATCACCAAACTGCATCCCCACAGTACAAGCAGTAAGCAGTAGCGGGACGCCCCACGCGTACGCGCCGTACAACGCAAAACGACGATGTTCTCGACGTTTGTTTGAACTAGTCCTATATCCACTGGAATTTTTAACATTTTATAATTTATATTGATTTTCAGATATACATCTAAAGTTAGTTTTTATATATTTTAATATGATACAAAGAATTATTTTCAGTAATTTTATGATACCTTTGTGATGGTTGAGAAGCAAGGCTTCCAATCCTGGATTTGCAATAAACATAAAAAATATATATAAATAAAGCATTTAAGCCATTATTCCATTAGAACCACCGACTAACACGAGGATGCTACGAACTAGAATAGGCTCTACGAACGGTATCTTAAAAAAGTTTATTCGAGACATCTACATGATTTTATAGAAGTGGTTCCTTGTTTAGGGATAGTATCAAAAGTATAATTTTAAAAATAAAAATATATATTACCTTATAAGGAACCACTACTATTTTAGATAAACCTAACATGTACTACTTATATAATATTTAATTCATGCGAATATCAACGTCATGCGAATGTACAGTAATATGATGATAAAAATAAATTAAGTTAATACTTAAGAATAATCTAAATTAAAAATAATCTAATATTATTAGATATTCAAACATCAGGCAGACAGATACTTCGTTTTGAAAAACCGTTTACTTTAACCCGCGATAAATTAATAGGTGTTATGGGTTACTTTTACATAACTATAAATGCTGTGTTAATGTGGATATAATATAATGTCTTATTCTTTCGACTTGGCTTTAATGCTGTTGACCTCGACTGGTCTTAACAGCGTCAGCGGGCGGGGAGGGGGGAGAGTAGCTCTAATATGTTTTTTTTTCAACTACAGTATCTCGGATATAACAGGGTAGGTAGAGGGAACCTTGTGTTCAGAAATTACGATTCCCAATTTGTGCCGAATTTTTGGGACATTATGTGTTGAGCGGCAGCTTTCAACGCTGTGCTTTTTTGTTGTAAATAAAAATATTAATAAATAAAAATTCATTTCCCCGAGTGGGAATCAAACCCACAACTATCGCGTTTACAGTCACACGCTTGCTCCATAATAATAATAATATTCACGATCTTATTAACGTTTACATATTTTAAGAAGATATATTTTTCAGTGTCGAATCATGCGTTCCTTCGTAGATAGTAATTAACCACCTTTGTCCCGTATTTGTAGCCTTTATTCTTTAATATTTGTATTTTTGAGAATATAAATATTAATTTACTATAATGTATAAATATCGAATTACAATAACTTTTAAATATTATTTAATAAACTTGTAAAATAGTTGGCTTGGCTATATCTTGTATGTCTATCTATATCTTTTGTGTGATTCTTATTTGTCAGTTTACGACATAATGAAACATATTTCTTGTTATCCATCAAGTCCTTGTAAGTTGTAACCGATAACGTATAGCACTGATAAAATTTACATATGGAATAAAATGCAACTGAAACACTTCTCAATTTTTAAACATGTATGTGTGTTCTAAATTTGAAACTTCCAAACGACTTTAGGTATTTGTTATATTAAAATTGACAAAAACAACAAATAAAATGTCAGACCTTTTTTTTATTTTCTTTTCAAATGTGATATACGTTTAACTGAGTGACATGTGTAGTGTCGTGAAATTTGTAACAATTATTATTATTTTTTAAAATTAAATTAGTGTTAATACATAAAAGATACATATAAATTCACGGCGACTAAAACAATATTGAAAGTAGTAAACAAAGAGTTAGCCATTCCAAAGTTACGTACATCAATGTGTAAAACAGGCTACTTTGTGTTTTAACCTACGGATAGTGCCAGCTGAGTTGCGATTGCGAAGTTGGCGCTACCGCTCTGAAACGTGGGGGCAACAATAAAATAATGCTAAACAATATAATATGTAATTATTAAAATTATTAATACTTAAGAATAATAAATAAAATCAAATGAAAAATTGAGTGCAATATGATTAACGTTCTGTGACTGCTACTATTTTGATCGGCATAAAAAGTAAGGAAATATTCAAAAGATAAATTAATATTTTTGTATAAATGAAAAGAAATATGGCGATTGAACATAAAAGATATATGAGTTAGGCCAATCCATGGTTACATAATTATATTTAAATAAAAAACAAACTACATAGTAAATGTAACCTACGGATGATGCCAACCAGATTGCGTCGACGGCGCAATCCTTCTGAAATGTAAAGCAACAAAAGTAACTTTGAAAATATTTACCTATATGTTCTTATTAGCTCTACTATGGAACCAGTTTTGGTATTTTAATTTTGGTTATTTTTTTAATATAATCATGTCTTTAACTTCTGTCATTATTTACATATAGGTACGGTGTTGCCGCCTTACAATGATTTAAGGTCAAACTGACTTAGTTGAAATTAAATATATTTTCGTCTGCTTATAATAATCCAATATATTCGACTAATTCGACTTCGATATTTGATTACTATCACACTACATTTGTTAGATCTTACAAAAACATTACACAATTTAATATTACATTAATTTCAAAGAACCAACCAAGTATAAGTCGTTACCTATATTTCATATTTTCTTTAGATAAAGGTTAGTTTTGTATGAAGAAGTACCCATATGATTACATATAAAAACCAAGTTATATAAATAAGTTAAATATATAAGCCAAATATATATTTAATGTAATATAAATGCTTACCTGAAAGTCCTCCAGATGTCAAAACACATAACATTCAACCAGAAGAAGCTAGTTTGAAATGCATAGTATATTATGAAAGCTAAAACAAAAAAATCGGTAAGAATCGATAAAAGAGTTTCCTAAAGGAAAAAGAAAAATATGAGAATATTCGCTACTTTTAATTTATACTAATAGCAAATAATATTATAAAGGTTAAGCAAGTTTTCATTATTAATTAAAAAATAGAAATAAATTATTAATCGAAAATATTATTCTAGGCACGTAGGCAATCCCCGATATATTTATAATACACAAAATAGAAACTTTATTAAAGCATGATCAAATACTTAAAACTGCATCAATATTTTTCGTAGACGAATGTCAATCATCGTCCTCTTTAATCTCAGTGACCGCGTTTTAATATTTATTATAGCAACTGTTGTTAGTTTTAATAATAGATTTGTTTTATTTTCTTACGTAAAATAATGATTCTTATACGAAACGGCATTATCATGAGCGTATGTAGAGATATTTACTGGGAGGGTGTTAGCCTAGGTAGTTAACTTTCAACAGAAGCTCGTAAAATGTTTTTTTTTAATTGTATAGTCTGGTGCCCACTCCAGATTTTTTTTTGTTAGTAAAAGTTTTGGGATGGGCACCAGACTATTCTAGGATAGGCCCGGAGACTCGGTTCCCCTATACCTATGCCCATAGCGGCATTTTACTATGATAGGCCTAAAATATTTAGGATGTAATAATGTTTTACCATATTATGATAACAACCCACGTCTCTACTTGATATTAAGACGGAGTAATTTCGTTTAATGTGTCCAAGACCACATATTTTATCGGTCGTAAAGTGAGTACAATGTTTACTGTGCACATGTAAAGTTGAATATTCTATTTATATCGTATATTAGGGTAATCACTATTTCATATGTAAATTTCAAATGTACATATATTTTTTGTTTACTTCCAAGATAAAATGTACAGGCAGACAAAATATATGAATTATTTCCTTATGATAAATGAAAAGGAAGGGTAGGCAGAGGGAACCTAGTGTTAAGACACTCCGTTCCCCACTATCTGCCGAATTCTGGAGGCATTGCGTGTTGAGTGGCAGAACTCAACGCCGCGCTTAACCTCGACACCAGAGCGAAGAAATGGAAATAAAAATTTAAGTAAATATTTCATCTCCTCGAGTGGGGATCGAACCCACAACCAGTTGGTTTTACAGTCACACTTCGTGCCACTGCGCCACGACTGGTCTCATAATAATAAATCGTTAGTAAAATTTCCTGCTTGGATGGTCTAAGGCCTATATGTACATCGCCTTAAGAACGAAAACCTAAGAAATAAAAGTAAAAAAAATATAGGTACATAAAATGTATTAACATTTATTTTATGTACATATTTAGATAATTAAGATTAACACATACTAACAAGAGGATTTTATCAATTAATCTGAGATAAACAAAATAAATATGATTAAACAGATCAAGTGGTAGAAACCTATTTCTATATGCTGATATGGTGAATGTGAGAGAATAACACAAAAAAAAATATTCCCTCGAGAATACTTAATGTTTCTACTAACCACAATCTAAATTATATATACAATTGAATGTAAAATAATAAATGATGTATTTTTTCGCATTATCTTACGCTTTTTATTCGACAATTATAGATACATTATAAAATATATGTGAAATATTTTTTATATTGTGGACGCGTATAGCAAGTTCAGACCCCAAACGTCGTAATATTTATTTTTAAAGCGTAGGTACTTGATTTATAAATATATAATAAAAATATTTCATTTCTTCGAATGGGAATCGTACCCACAACCAGTCGATTTTATAGTCACATTTTGTGCCCCTGCGCTACGACTGGCCTCAATTTCATTAATTTCATCAGGATTTTGATTTATTTTTTAAATTGATAATGATAAAATAAGCAATTACGTTAGTGCCACACAATACTTAAACAATAAACATAATTATAAAAGGAAATAATGAGGATCATGTTATAAGGCCTTGTCAAGGTGCACCTTATATGGCACACCCCTAGTTGTGCTCTAATAAAATTTGTATAATAATGCGTAATGAGATTCTAAGAGTTCTTTTTTAATATCAATTAGAAAGGGAGCGGTTCCGGTGAAACAATCCTACTGATTATAGAATGTAATTTTATGCGAGGTAAAGTCTTTTCTAGTAAAAATAAAATAACATGTAGATGATATTGAGCATCCGAAACAAAATATATTTAACAATCTTTATTTACTGAAACTAAGGCCTTGATTATAAATTTGTCAAATCCCAGAAAATAAATAAAAAAAATGTAATAATAAATGGTATGAAGGTAAAAAATATATCTTATTTTAATTTTTTCTGTTTATTTATACTACTTTTATAATAAAGTTTAACTTTCATTAAAATTTCTTTTAATATATTAGTATACCCATTAATTTTTGACACGCAAGCTTAATCAAACGAGAAATAATGTACGACTGGTTGTTAAGTCTGATTCGTCATATGGGTAGTTCTACAAATTAAGGAATTTTGTGCGGCTCGGCCAAAATATATATGACAAATTGTTTTAAACTCATTTATTTCTATTGAATACTATTATTTACAACTGTTTTTAGTTGGTCACTAAAAATAATAAATATTTACAATTATTTTCTGAATGAAATTACAGTTCAAAGTGCAAAATTCTCAGCATCCTGACGTGTCCCTCGACCGAAATCTAGTTCTAAATGTGTCGTGATTTACTTACTTCTACATGAAGGTCATAATGGAAACCCAAATTGATATATTTACAATTTTATCTCACTAGGAAGAATAAAATAGTAATAAAATTTCTCAAAACTTTTTACAAAATCGTCTTTACATTTTGTCCCCACCATTTCATATCAGGATCCTGTTCAATGTTAAATCAGTGAATATCCGATATTCTATTTACCGTACGCTATTGCCGTTCAGCCTAGTGAATCCTACCACGACAGAGACAAAGAATATATTTTATCTGTATGCACCTAGCGCGTTCTTTAGCCAGGACGCGTCAGTTGGCAAGAGAAGTAGCGTCAAAATCAGTCAAGCTCACAGTATCCTGGTAAGCATTTTTTTTATGAAATAAAGAAATATATGTGTAATTATAGCGTTTTAGTGCGTAATTTGATAACACGGAGGCTTAGTAAGGCGTAATTTTTCTTTGAATGTTAGAATTCACGTGTTTTTTTAAATATTAGGCAAAAATTCTCAGGAACCTGGTCTCAGGATCCTGTCTAACTGAGAGCCAAAGGAGCACCAGATTTTTGATGACGTCTATGAAAGGGAGGTTTCACAGCAGATTGAAAGTACAAGTCCGTATATTATTAACATAATAACAAAAAACTCAACCGATCAGCGTGATGATAAGTGCTGCAAGTGATCTTACGTTAAATTTGGAAAGTCCAGAGGTTATAGCTACCAGGCCTTTTGCAAATTAACCACACTATCCTTTTCTCAGATTTATCACAAGAGACATTAATAGAAGAAAAAGATGATAGAAATGTAAATAAAGAAAAGTTGAAGATGCTGTTAATCAAAAATAATAAAAACACAAAGAAAAATAATAACTATGAGTGCGAGTGCCTTATTTATGGAATCTACGATGAAGATACGCAAGAAATGACTGGGTCTAGTGTTTGGTATTTGATAAT
>JAATLQ010035634.1:0-30686 GCA_013421005.1 Heliconius erato x Heliconius himera
AAATTATAATACATAGCGTTTCATTATAATTATTAAATTATTTTTAATAAATATATTTTATATCTGAGTATTTTACCTACGGTATATTACGTCACTTCAATATTACTTGTGAACGGAACGCGTAATTAAATAACTGAACTAAACTATTATTTATAAGATTGTATTTATCTTAAGCTATAATTAAATAATATTATAAATTATATTTATAATATTTTTTTTTATAAATGTTTTTTTTTTTATTAATTATATTATTTACCAACACAATTAGTTCTGGTATGGATCGTTACAAAACGTAGTGTCTTAATATTAGGTTCCCTATGTCTACTCTGCTGTAAGCTGGATACAGTGTGAAACTGATTGAACTTTTGCGATTTATATGTAAATATATATGAATGAAGATAAACTAATTATATACTGTCGACGTCGGTACTTATTTTGGCTAGAAAGCTAAGGATTAAGATGTTATGTTTGTGATAAATTCTAGAATTAGAACTATTTGCATGCATATAGAAATATGTTAATGCCATATGTTAAAATGGGATGCAATTAAAATAACTTATGATCAGTACCTAAAAAGGTACTTAAAAAAGTATTATTTAGGATAAAAAATTGTGGCCACAATATCGTTCGTTATTGGTTTAATCCCCATTCGAAGAAATGAGAAGCAGCGTTGAGGTCTGCTACTCAGCATTTAATATCATCATTGTCTATCGTCTTGAGATCAGGCGGACTGTCTTAACACTGCCTGCCTTCGTTCAATGCCTTCCCTATGATACCGTCAAGTAATCCTCATATTTTTTTGCAAAAAAAAAAAATACATAACAGTTACAATAGTCACAATATTTTTTTTTTTACTTTTAATAGTATTTTCCAACTATTAAAATTGTTTATTTCAACAAGATTGTCCAGCATTGAGACATTTATTACAATTTTACGCAATTTTTAATAAAATACATATACAAATATAATCTATATAATGATAAGAAACTTTTCTGTTACCGAGTAACTGACAGTCGACATACAGACACAATTTCTGTATATAAAAGTTACTGGCGACGACTTTTGTCACAAACAAATTAGATTTTAAACGTCGCCCTAAATAAGTAACGCTTAGAATGCGCGAATTGTGAAGTGTCAACCTAAAATGGTCTTTCACAATAGCAACTGGTCTGTCTCCTATATACACTTCAAGACAAAATGGTAGTAGCACAAGTTTTTAATATATTTTCAATATTAATATAATTTATTATTTTTTTCGTCCTGGTCCTGGCACAGGGGCACAGGCGTGCGACTGTAAATACGACAGGTTTTGGGTTCGATTCCCACTCGGCGAAATGAATTATTTAATACTTACATTTCCTCGCTGTGGTAACGAAGCAAAGCGTGGAGTTGTGTTCCGCAATTTAATATTATTGGTAAGTGGGGAAGGGTAGTATTTTAATAGGAAAGAAGTGGCTTAACACAAAGTTCCTAGGTTCCCTTTGCGTAATCTGCTATGTGCGGGATACAATAATAATTTTATAGACGCGTTATGTGACTAAAAGTGCGTAATATAATTTAAGGTTATCATTCTTCTGTCAAAGTGTTATTACTTCTTCTATGCCTATCGTGCTTTGAGAATGAGTGAGGCTAAAAAAATATTCCGATCAGTTGGGTTCGAATCCATAACCTTAATTTTCAGATAGTAATACTCCCAGTAAGCCACGGGGGCTTCATTTGTTTCAGATTCACGCTGTATTTCGCATGCAGCAGGGTAACCAGAGGAGCATAGTGTTAAAGCACTCCGCCCCTCACTTTCCTATTATGTGTTGAGTGACGGAACTCAACGCCGCTATAATATGTTTTTTAATATTAAGTTATTAATATTTATAAATTGTATATTTAATTTTAATGCAACTGTACATACGAATGTAACTAAAGGTTCAATTTCACAATCAGTGGTCAGCCGGTTTTCTAACTCAGTCCATTCCCTTTGGATATTGAGTGTCTATGATACCTTATATAGATTTCTTATTTCATACTACTGTTAACATGCAAGGTTATTTCATAGAGTTTTAGTAGTAAAATATGTTTTTTTAGCCCATATATTAAAATTACTGGAGGGCACAAGCGTGCGACTTTAAATGTGACGATTGTTGTTGTTATTGTGAGTTTGATTACCGCTGGAGTGAATGTAATATTTAATTTTATCATTTCCCCGCTCTGGTAACGAAAAAAGCACGGCGTTAAGGTTCGCCACTCAACATACAATGCCTCTAGAATTCAGCGAAAAGTGAAGAACGGACGTGTCTTAACACTAGGTTCGTAGGTTCCCTCTGCCTACCATGCTATGTGCGTATCCAATGCATTAAGCGAAAACAATATGTTAGGAAATACATAAATATATTTTATAAGTGTAATTTCAATATCTTCAGATAGATATATACGTGGTCCAATTGCAAAAATATAAAAAATTTTAAAATTGAATTATAGAAAAATCTTGTAAATTCATTATTTGTATATTTGCAGGATTTGGGATCCTTAGTCAAAACATTCCTTTTTTTTAAGGCATTCCTATACAAAAATAATTAAAGCGAATATACAACAAAATTGATAACAAAATTATTACGAAACTAAACGAAATACTTAAACATACATAAAATTAACTATTAATAACTGTTCAAACAACATCCTTCTTTACTTCAACATGAAACACGATACGGTCAACATTGCGGGTGAAAGTTTTATTGTTGCATAAACTCATCTTGCTTCGTCCTAAGTAAGCCAAGTCGGTTAGACTGAAGAGACCTTTATATATTTGTCTCAATCAATCCGTTGAAGGGCAGACTGGGGTCAAACTATTAAATTGTATGAGAATTTTCCAGTTCGTAACGTTGATTTTAGATAATTATTTTTATAAATTATGTATAGTTTTCGTGTCTTTGGTCATAATTAAGAAAATATTTTCTTACATGATTTAAGATTCAAGATAACATTGTCATCCGTTTGAATATCAATCGGTCTTTTCTAGTCGATTAATGGATGTAAACAATCTGATCCATTCCATATGTGATATTTTTTACTATTTTAAGTTATTCTTTGGGCAGAAAGTGGGGAACGGAGTGTCTTAACACTAGGTTCCCTCTGCCTATCCTGCTGTGTGCGGCATACAACGTGAAGCTGTTTTTTTTTTAGTTATTCTGTGCATACTCTTGCAATGTCTTTAGTACTAAAAATAAATCTCTAGTGCTAAAGACATTGCGTGTTTCGTCACGGAACAATCGATTTCTATTCCTAGTTAATATATCACGTATTATGTCCATTATATTGATGTAAAATTGTAAATTTCCGGCGTTGAATTTCACCACTCAGCACGTAATGCCACCAGCAAGTGGATAACGAAAGTGTCTTAATGGAAACAGAGTGTCTTAACACTAGGTTCCCTCTGTCATCAACGTAAAGCTAAAAAGATTTCCTAATAGTTAAATTTGCCTTGCCAAATTAAAAGTATAAAATAATATATCAAACGTCTTTATAAATATTTTCTTTTCATCTTTACACGCTTCAAGACACTCCATGGTCTACATTCCTTTTCCAATTCCAATTTAAGTAAATAAATATTGCATGTGCATTAAACACCACATTTTTTTATCACAAAGGTTAAATAAACATAATTCACATTGCAAAGGAGGATTGTCCTATTGCGCCACATGGCCTCAATATTATAACTAAAAGAATCAAAATAAAATTAATATAAAAAAATATTTGTAAAAACAAAAACCCCGACTGCATCAAACTAAAATGAAAATAAACAAGCCCAATAGTTTATTAGGATTAACAGTCGGGACCTCTTTAAATTATGCGGGGTTCCTGGTAAAGATTTTATTGATTGAAGAATTACTTACAGGTCCCGACTGTTAATCCTAATAAACTATTGGGCTTGTTTATTTTCATTTTAGTTTGATGCAGTCGGGGTTTTTGTTTTTACAAATATTTTTTTATTTTCCCTTTTTTTGTTAGAATTTATTATGGTAATGATAATCATGATATACCTTTTTGAAATCCTGAAATTGAGCTTTTGAATTTGATACCCATATTGTAGTATTCGAAACATTTTTTTTTTTCACTAAGTCCAATGGCGTACCACAGCCGCCACGATCTTTTTTTATTTACGTCACCTATCTAAGAACACTTGGGCTGCTAATATAAATCTAAAGATACCTCAAATGTGTAAATCCGTTCAGCGGTTCTGGAGATACGAGGTAATAAAGAATATTACATACATACAAGATACGCGCGAAAAACATAACCATTCCTTAGCAGTCGGGAAAAATATAAAATTTAGTAACGTACAAAAGTATCTATAATATAATTATACTTTTGTACGTAAAGTTTAAGGGCAGTAGTAGCGCAGGGGCACAAAGTATGGCTGTAAAATAGACTGATTTTGGGTTCGATCCCCACTCGAGGAGATGAAATATTATTTACATTTATATTTTCACTCTGGTGTTGAGGCAAAGCACGGCGTTGAGTTCCGCCACTCAACACGCAAACGCACGAAAGTGGAGAACGGAGTATCTTAACACAGGATACAGCGTGAAGTGTATAACATAATAAACTAGAATAACAAAAATATTCAATTTAAAAATCAAGCAAAAACACACTACCTAAGTAGAGTAGGTCATGTTCGTTCGAGGCGGTTTAATACTTTCATTAATATCGACGTAAGTTACGTTATGGGTAATGTAACTAATTATCTAAAGGAAATAATATGTAATATTGTAAGGTTAGGTAACTATTGTAGAAATATTAATTAGTACAAGAGCTAGGTATGAGTTCGAATCCAATTTGAATTAAAATATTATTTATTTTCATACATTAAGTGTCCCAGCGTCACAAAGGCTTCAATTACCTTATTGAAGCCGTTGTGGCGTTGCGACACTAGCATGTGACTGTAAACTCGAAGGCTCTGGGAACGATTCTATTTCGGGGAGATTAAATATTATTTCGTCGCTCTGGTAACGAGGCAAAGGGCAGCTTTGAGTTCTGCTTCTCAACAGGCAATGCCTCCAGAATTCGGCCAATAGTGGGGAACGTAGTGTCTTAGCTTTCCTGCGAAAATGTGTAGAGGTAAAAAAAACTAATCATAAGTAGTTATATTTTGAATATAACTATTAATCTTTGAAATCAATATAATCCAAAACAATCCGAATTAAGAACAATTTATTTTCAATCAACATCGAACATCAATCATAATTACATAAAATTAAATTATTATTTTAATTATTTCCCATTGTGAAATCGTATCGGAACCTACTTCGTACATACGGGCGTGCATATCCGGACCGTCTGAAACGAACCGCGAAATCTGAAACTATTGGATAATTATCTAGTAGCTTGTACGTAATAATAGTTTTACTAATGAAAATTCCTGAAATAATATATGTATTTACTTCACGGACGTTAATTTAGAAAATCTATAAAAAACAGTTTCACTCTTTTTCTCGCAAAGCAAAATAGACAGAAGGTCTAACTTTTCGGAGAGTTTTCAAAATATGGCGTGTTTAACTAACAGAATTTAACGTCGTGCTTTGTCTTCTTACCAAACCGAGGAAACGATAACACTTTTTTTTCTTGGGAGAGAATCAACTTGGCAACCGCCGCGTCTACAGTCAAACACAGTACCGCAGCGCCAAATATTGGAAGATGCATGAGGAACGGAGTTTCTATAAAAAAATCAGTTTCACGCTGTATCCCGCACACAGCAGAGTAGGTAGAGGGAACCTAGTGTTAAGACACTCCGTTCCCCACTTTCTGGCGAATTCTGGAGGCATTGCGTGCTGAGTGGCAGAACTCAACACCGCGCTTAACCTCGACTCCAGAGCGAAGAAATGGAAATAGAAATTTAAGTAAATATTTCATCTCCTCGAGTGGAGATGAAATATTTAGTTTCTATAAATATATAATAATATTATAATAATAATATTTCGTTGTTAAGTATAATAAATGCGTTACAACTTAAATCCGTTCTCGTTTAGAAAGCGAGATTACGATAGCGTTATAAGTAATGATATAGATTGTTCTATTTTGCACTGATTAACTGTTCATTTCTAAGAGTCGGGGTCTGTAGTCTATTGTATAATAAAATTAATATTCTAAGACCTAAGGACTAATATTTGCTCTCAGAGACGCTTGTTTTCTTCCTTTTTTATTTTTTGCAGCTATATCCCGCATATAGCAGGGTAGACAGAGGGATTCTAGTGTTAAGACACTCCACTTCTCACTTTCAGTCCAATTTTGAACGCGTTGCATGTTCAATCGAGAAATCTAACCCACAACCAGTCACGCTCTTGGCCACTGCGCCACGACTAACAGATTCCGCTATTATAATTAAAGTTAGAACAGCTCAAGTACGTATATTTGTATTGTCTTTTAGGCAGAATAATTGAGTGATTAATCACTGCCTTTTGCTGCTACTGTTAATTTTAAAGATTTTGCTTGAAATATTCTCTAAACATTTTTGTCAGTGTAAAGTTAATTAGATACAAGAAACCAAAATAAATAATCGTGAGGTCAAACACGATAAATGGTAATTTTGCCTTCAAATTAATAGCCTTTTTTGCCATTAAGGATTTCAACAATAGGAACAAAAAATACTAAATAGATATAATGTTTAAAAGGTAAAACAATTACGTATAGGGTGCCCATGAAGTATAGACTATATTAAATTGGGCCAATTTATTCTGTGATAGTTGACAGCCATGTTTTCTTTTAAATATTACTTATTGGATAACGTGATTTTATGATCATATTAGTGGCCTGATCGGTTTTATTTTTTCTTACTTTAACTTCGAGCGGATGAATGTCCTAGAATCTGAGATTTACGGTGGAAGTCGGTTTTTTTTAAACAAAAAAACCGACTTCCATCGGATCCCAGAATCAGAACCTAACCAAACTTAACAGTTTGGTTAGGTTCTGAAACTTCAAACAAACAAAACTTCAAACTATCCTTGAAGTGTACCTATCCTTTTTTTATTTTTATTTTTATATTATTTAAGTTATAATTTTTATTAAGTACATTGAGATCAGTCGTGGCGCAGAGACAAGCGTGTCTATAAACGCGACAGATTGTAGGCTTGATTCCCAATTAAGGAAATGAAATATGTGATATTTTCATTGAAAATGAGATATTTAAAATTTTCAATCCTATATATTCACATAAAGATTCATACAAATTGAAAACAACTTATTTTTGCAATACAAAAATATATACTCTCATATTACATTACAGTGTTTAGTAATAAGTTGGCAAAATTCGTATGTTTCATAACTAGCATTGTGCCCTTCTACTTGCTGTACTAGAGGGGGCTAAGTAACTCACAGTCGTCGGTTACACCTAGTGCAGTGTAGATCGAAAACAGATACATTTTTAAAATAAATAATTAAATATATATACAATAATTAAATTAAAATGTGTGGGGATATGGGCAAAGCTGTATTGCGGGCTCTGACCGGAGCGCTGCTCTGTACCCTTGTGTCAGATGCGGCTTATTTAGAAGTAAGTAGATATTTTACTATTTAGTTATTTGAAGCATTCGTTTGTTTGACTGTAATGTGGCGGTTGTGGGTTCGATTCTCGAAAAATAAAAATGTAATTTACATTTCTTTACTCTGATAACAAGATAAAGCCCAGTGTTGAAATAATAAAAATATACAATTACTTTAAAAGCATAAATTAAAAGAGAAAATAAACTTAACAGTCTGACACACTCTTACAAGATAAGATGAAATTAAAAGTTATTGTACCGTTTGACTGTAAAGTACCGTAACGAGTACAGTGGGTTCGATTATTAAAAATAAAAAAAATAAAAATTATTCATAGTCACTTTATTGTTTGGCTTACAAGAAAGTTAACCAAAAAAAAACAAACAGATTTTTTTTTACTTTACAGTGTGCCCTCCATATATTAATAGGGTAGGCATAAGGAACTGATATAAGAATCTCTTTTCTTCACCACCCAATTTTCGAGACCATGCGTTGAATGACGAAATTGAACGCCGCGAATTGTTTTTTATCAGAGCGGGAAAATGAAAATAATTAATTTCCCTCGAGTGAGAATCGAACCAACAACTGTCTCGTTTACAGACGTGCTGCACCATGTATCTCTTTTATTTATCTATTTTTATAAAAGAAAATTTCAGTCAAAAAAATTCAGCAGTAGGTAACTCAGTAACTATGATCGCACAGTATTAGACACGCACATCGCCATTTTTTGTTTTGCTCCACCAACTTCGGCAGTTTAGGAGAAATTGAACGTATTTTTCTGATTGGTTTTCCGTATTGTGACATTTTGGCAATAACATTGCTATAATAGTTTGGTCTTTTTTGGTAATTCACCCTTAAATGGTAAAAGTAATTTTGTAGCTGAAATGGATATTGTTATAGCGATAGAAGAATATGTGTGATTGTATAGGGGATGGTTGGGGATAAAATTTTAGATGCTTAACAAATTCGAAGTGCGCATCGTTCTTAAATTTTGGAGATAAAAAATAAAATTAGGCCAGTTATGGTGCAGAGGCACAAGTGTGCGACTGCCAACGCGACAGGCTATGGATTCGGTTCCCACTTGAAGAAATGTAGTATTTAATATTTTCATGTCCTTGTTCTGGTAACTAGGGTAAACGTTGAGTTTCGCCGCTCTGTGCCTGTGGCGGTACTTAACGCTGCGGTTTGTCTTCTGCCAGAGCGTGCAAATGAATTAAAAGCATACCACCGAGGGAGATCAAATCCAAAATCATCGCGTTTATATTCAGGCATCTTTCCACTGCTCTACTATACCTGCCATGCCTATTCCTATTTTAACCCTACCAATTTTGTCCGAACAGAGCAATAAAAAATATATATTCTTTCTTCGAATCCAAAAGACATTTAAAACTTACAATTTTCTTCAACGAATTGAAGAACAGGAAAAGTGTACCGTTTAAGTGTAATAAATTTCGAACGTTAAAGATTATAGGTCTCTATAATTTTTAAACTTCCAACAGCCGATGCGTATTTCACGAAGTTTTGATATAATTGGCTCTCGGACTAAGTTACGGCAATAAGAGAATTTGTGGCGTTCACTTTGTAAAATGAACTTATTATTGTATGTATTATACTAATATAATAAAGGTGTATGTTTGGCTTGACGCGCTAATCTCAGCAACTACTGTCTTGAATTGATTGAAATACTCCATGTATCAAGGAAGCTATTTTTCATCATAAAATGTTATTACAAAACATAACTATACTAGTAACACATTTATTTAAGTTACTTTTAGGCTTTATCCCTGCGTAGCTAAACCCCAAGAGGCTGGAACTTCGTCGTAGGAATGTAATAATTTGCACCTATAAGGTAGCACTAACTTTTGCAATATTCGATCTGCCCTCCACACCCTACAAAGGTCGTACTGTCGGTTAAATTTTCTATATTTTGATACGATTTCAGTTACATTTCTTTGATCAAAGCACCTCAAAGTCGAAATTGTTGGAAAGTAAGCTTCTAAGAAATTGGTATTCGGAGGTGATTTCACAAATTCGCACCTCTCTGCGCTTTTCTTTAACTTGGAGTTTTTTTTTCACTTAAACTAACTTTAAACTTAAAATTTTGTCAACTTTGTTTTTTTTGTCACTAAGTTGAACAGATTTTCTTTTATTTTTTAGCTTCACAGCGTTACAGTGTAACTGCCATAGTAGATAGAGAGAACATGAGTTCTTAGTGTAAAGACACTCTGTTCCCGTTAAGATACTTCCGTTCCCGACTTTCCATCGAATTCTGAAGGCATTGCATGATGAGTGGTATGATGCACAGTGCATATTATGGTAGTATTTATAAAAAAACACTACTCAAATATGGGCATTTAAGGTATCGATAAAATAATTTTGTGATTTTTTATTCGCTTTAAAAAAATTACTGATAAGTGATTTCTTTTTTTTACATATTATGTTATTACTAGATATAATCTAGTATCCGTTATAATCCGATCATAATAAATAACTTAAGCCCGATTCGACTCAAGTATAAAGAATGTCCATCAATTTTATTTTAGCAAAAATAGGAAAAGTAATAAGCGAGAAATAAGAAAAGTTACTCTCGAAACTAATAAAATTCTTAAGTCAAAACTTTCGCTGGGCCCCTTGTTCACCGTTTCTATGAAATTGCGTGTTCAGTACCTACCTACCTGTTATATCTTTTGTTTGAAATTTTAATCTTCTACCGTGAAATATTATTCATCATTAAATTGTAAAGATTAAGTTAAGTATTAAATTATGTGTTTAAATTGTAGTGCTTTGTCTTAAGATAAAGCTGCGTTAAATTCCGCCTTTGAAAACGAAAGTCGGGAACGGAAAGTCTTAAAACTAGGTTCCCTATCTAGTGTTAAGACATTCCGTTTAGTACCCTGCTAGTGAAGTGGAACTATAAATTGTAGTGTACATTTTTTTAAAGTAAAAAAGTTATAAGATAAGGCCAGTCATGGCGCAGAGCGTTTGACGGTAAACGCGTCAAGTTGTGTTGTGCGCCAGTGTAACGAGGCAAAGCGCGGCGTTGACTTCCGCCACTTAACACGCAATGCCTCCAGAATTCAAAGGAAAGTCGCAAGTGTCGCAAGTGGTTTCCTCTGCTTCCACCCCCCCCCCCCCATTTGCGGGATACAGTGTGAAGCTAAAAATTAATATTACTTTTATAAAGGCTACTTTGTCATAGTGGGCCATCGTCTACCTACGGTAGTTGTGAGTTCAATCTCCATTAGAATGACGTGACATTTTTATTGAACAACGAAATGTTTTAACTGAAGTTGATAATGTCAATTACTATTAAATTAACAATGTTTTGCTAATAACTATTCCTCTTTCTATTTTAGTGCAACATTTTTTATGATTAATATATTTTTTTAAATAGAAAAAAAACAAAGAGACAAAATAATATGCGCCTATGCCTTTCAACTAAATTCGCGACACGCTTTACTAGTTATTTGGCTTAGCTTAGAACACAGTGCGAATAAACTTTATCAACAGCCCTGTCAACTGGATATACATATTTAATGCCTAACTTTTAAGCGTGGCCCTGAATTTCAACACAATATTTCTCAAAAATTGAGCTAAAAGTGGGCATCAGAGTGTCTTAACACTGGGGTAAACAAGAGAATACTTATTTAGAAAACGTATAAAAATTTGATCGTAGCGGGACTCGAACCCGCGCTACGTTTTATACGTTGAACTTAGTGGTCAGAGCGTCTGGTCGGTTTCTAGAAGGCGCGGGTTCGAGTATCGCTACGTTCAATTTTTTATACGTTTTCTAAATAAATATTTTTCTTTCCTACGTGTGGAATGACACTTTAAAAATGTTAAACAGGAGAATGTTTACCCTGCTGTGTGCGGGATACAGGATAAAGCTAAAAAAATATAATTGAACTTTTTACAACATGACCGAGATCGATATACATATATCGAAACCGAACCGACCGTCCTTGTAATTCGAAGGTAATATATGTAGTTAGCCCTTAAAGAAATTAATAGCCTAGATCTTAGGAGTGCAATGAAAGGGATTGGTGACTAGTCACGGCCGACCGGCGCTTGCGCAGCCATTTCCCAATAGCCGCGCGGAATGCTTCTGGAAAAATAAGAAAATTATGATGAAACATTTTGTTTTTGTTATTTTTATACATAATTACACGTATAAAGCTAGAATGTAGGCAGGCGTGGCGCAGGGGCACAAGTGTGACTGTAAAATCGACTGATTGTGGGTTCGATCCCCACTCGAGGAGATGAAATGTTTTTAAAAAATTACATTTATATTTCTTCGCTCTGGTGCCGAGGTGAAGTGCGGCGTTGAGTTCTGCTACTCATCGCGCAATGCCTCCAGAATTTGGCGGAAAGTAGGGAACGGAGGGTCTTAACACTAGGTGCCCATCTGTCTACCCTGCTGTGTGTAAGATACAGCGTTTAGCTGACTTTAATTTTATAAAGTTATTATTAGTATTTTTGCTTATGTTTTACTAATACGTATGATATGTAATTAAATGCTGTCATGGTGCAGTAGCTGTTCGTCTTAGAATGCTATTTAGCGTTAAGCCCGCCTATTGTACATTTTTTGTATTAAATTTTGTGCAATAAAGAATCTAAAAAAAAAAATATTGGGGTTTCAGCTTCCGACAATAAGGCATGGCATATTTTTATTTAATTTTATTTCTCCACTCTGGTAGTCAAAGCGCAGCGTTAAGTTCCTCAACTCAACTGTTTTTGTTAGCATTTCGTAAATACACGCTTATGGTATTTAGTAAATAACATATTCAAAGTCACCTTGCTCTTAGTTATGTTACAACAGATGTCGATAATATATCGGTCATTGTTTCTAAAATATTCTGTAAGTTTATTTCAACGTATGTAATTTCTATAGCGCTAAAGGTACATTTCATAATATATATGTATATAGGTTTCCATTTTACTATATAAAGGTCGTTGTGGCGCAGCAACACAGCTTTGTAACGTTTTTAAGCGCGACAGTCGTGGGTTCGATTTAAGCTTGGATTTAAGTAAACCGAGTAAAAAGCAATTATTGTAATTGGATATTATTTGAAGATTATGCTTTCAAGCACATGTGCTAGATTTCTTGAATGTACGGCTATTACTTTCGTGTGCACGAATATATAAATATTCGTGCACACGAAAGTAATAGCCGTATTAATGATCCTTTTTGATTTGAATGTGGTATATTATAATAAGGAAAAGTCATCAGTCAATTCATTAAAATCGGTTTAGTAATTTTTGAGATATAGGTTTAATAAAATAATTCTTTTTTCTAAGTTATTAAATAAACTATATAGAAAAAATTAATACTATATACTTTTTTAATTATAGACCATCTTCAAATATTATTTAAAAATATTGTTTTACCTAAAAAAAATGATATTTGATCTTTAAACATATTAATACAAAAATATAAGCAACTACTTTAGGACAACACTCTTCTTCTTAGCACTTAAAAAACGAACTCAGTCTTATAATTTATTATTTAACTAAAGCGACGTCGAGGGTTTAGTAAATAGAACAAAAGGAGAGATATTTTCCAACGACTTATTTCTTTTCTTTCCCTGTTTAAAATACTACTATTCTTAATTGTTAGGTAGAGCAATGGCTGAGCTGCCAGTTGTATAAATATTTAATGGGTTCAACGCAAACAGTTTAAAACGGTTAATTATATAGAAGTTTTATATCGCGTGCTGTTGTTGGTACATTTTTTGTATTGTATTATTATTATATACAGACAAACAAATTTGTTAGTTTGTCTGTCTCTTCCGCTTTATTATATTTGTATAGATATATTATAGAGGCAACTCATGGAGGCAGAGGGAACTTAGTGTTAAGACACTCCATTCCCCACTTTCTGCCGAATTCTGGAGGCATTGCGTGTTGAGTGGCCCAACGTCGCGCTTTGCTTCGACACCAGAGCGAAGAAATGGAAATAAAATAAATTTAAGTAAATATTCCATCTTCTCGAATGGGGATTGAACCCACAACCAGTCGGTTTTACAGTCACACTTTGTGCCCCTGCGCCATGAGTGGCCTCTAAAATAAATAAATGTGAAGCTAAAAAAATTATAAAAGTACAAACAAATAAATAAAATGAAACAAACTCAAAAAGAAATTGTGACATTTTGAAGTGGCTTTTGCAAATAATATGGCTGCGTGGAAATCGAACATACAACCATTGTGTTAACTCACTATCACAAAACTCTTATATTTACTACCTATCGCCCAATATTAATAACCTATCTCCAACGTCAATCTTAGATTGTTTCATACATCTATTCAATCTCTAGATTGGATAGATATATGAAACAATCTAAGATTGACGTTGGAGATAGGTTATTAATATTGGGCGTATATCTACTTTAATTTTATGTATAGATATAGATACTTACGAATATTATAAAGTTGAAGAGTTTTTTTTTGATATTCAATCAATTTCGTCAATCTCAGGGAATGGCTTGAATCGAAAAAACATTTTTGCGTTGTATAGCCCATTTATCGAAAAACATACAACTATTAGTTATTTCCATTCGACCACAGCCTCAAAGCCATAGGATAAAGCTAGCTAAATATAAAAAAAAACCAACATTCATACTAACTCAGTCAAGGTTCTCTACATATTATATAACGTAACTCGATTATCTTTCTTAGCCTTTCACTCAAGGTGGGTCAATTCGTCGGCGTAATCGTGACATTTCGCTGCCCCCGATCTTAAAATCGTGTTATTTGAAAATTAAATCTATTGCTATATACATAAAGATCATTTTTAAATGAAAAGATTTGGTTAGAAAAATGAAGTATTTCGTTTTATGTATGTATGTTTTTGTGATGCAATCAACAAGTTAACTAGTTTGTAAGCTCATTTCTGTTAATACTTAGCGTTTGTATTACTTAGAAATGGTTTATTTTGGTGATATTTCTTGCATTTGGCTTTAGGAGTTATATATGGATGGTACTTACATCCATATATTAATAACCTGCGACTTCGCCCGCTTGTTTTAACGGATATAACAAGAATAACAAGAAGAGAAGCGACGATTAAACGTAGTCATCATACTCTCGGAAGCCCAGTTCCAATATCAATATATTGATAAATTGATTTCTAGATTTAGCGCTAGGCAAAGCAAAAAAAGACATTATTTAACTTTTTATTATTTTTCCTCATCAAATATTATTTATTATATATGAAATAAAAAATAAATCAATAATTTACAAATATTTTTAATTTATTATTACAGACATATGAACAATACCCATTCCAATACGAGCAAGCAGTATACAGAAAACCCCTAAGAGAGCATGAAAAGCCGCAAGATCTCCGCAATGTACCGGGAACACCGGGCGTAGACTACCCCATATATCATGCAGTGCCAGAAACCCGCTTCTCCTGCGCCCACGTGCCAGTCCACCCGGGAATGTATGCCAACGTTGAAACTGGATGCCAAGTAAGTGATAGGGACATTTTTTTTAAATTTAGGTAAATCGGTTATGAATCGTTGCGAAATTTCCGCAATGATTCTGAACTGCAGGTATCAATAGAAACTCATTTTTCTGCGCCAACGTGCCAGTCCACCAATATGTAGCTGAAACTGAAAAATGCCAAGTTAATAAAGGGATATTTGGTTTTCATAAACTTGTGTTAGTTGCCTGTGCAACCTGGCGCAAAACTCCAGAATGTATTGGAAATGCGGGAGAAGGAGAATATAGCATTTAGTGATAGGTAAAAGAAATCTGGGAACCTAGTGTTAAGACACTTTTGTTCTCCAATTTAATTCTGAAGGTATAGCGTGTTGAGCCTCGTTAACAGACCGAGAGAATAAAAATATTAAATATTTCATTTCCATGAGTGGGAATTGGACCCACAGCCTTTCGTGTAACTTCAGGGGCACAAGTGTGCAACTTACAGTTGCACACTTGTGCCCCTGCACCACAACTGATCTTATGTAAGCAAAAGTTGTTGCTTATTATATAGCAAAATTTAAAGCCATATTTTATCTAACTAAATCAGAGAAATAAAAAATAAAAAATAGTCACTCCACTCTCTGTTAAAAAAAAAAATAAAAAGCAACAAAATAATCAAAAAATAGTTACAAAACTCTTATTTAACTGCAGAACAGTGATAAGTTTTAAATTTTACGTGTTCGCAATATTCCTTAGCGCACTTTAAACTTTATCCCGACGGACCATATTGTCTAGTGTAGCGATGGCTAGTTTAGTACGTGATGTATTTGCAAACTGTTCTCTTACAGTTCCCCCTTTTATTTCTATCTA
This sequence comes from Heliconius erato x Heliconius himera, assembly GCA_013421005.1. NCBI lineage: Eukaryota > Metazoa > Arthropoda > Insecta > Lepidoptera > Nymphalidae > Heliconius > Heliconius erato x Heliconius himera. The sequence goes on from JAATLQ010035634.1 coordinate 15,820, forward strand.
TACTATACTAATGTTTCGGTGTTTTTGTGTAAAATTCTAATATATTTTTTGAGACGTAAAGTATAGGAAAAAAAATTTCTAATATTATTGGAAAGTTTGGCGTTGGGTACAGTGCAGGCAGAGGGAACCCGGGAACTTAGTATTAAGACACAATGTTCCCATTAATACATTGGAGGCATTACTGGAGGCATTACGTGTTGAGTAGTGGAATTCAACGCTGCGTTTTGCCCTGATGTCAGAGCGCAGAAATGGAAGTATTAAATATTTCATTTCCTCGAGTGGGACTCGAATCCATAACATTGTCTGGCTTGCGCCCCTACAGGACATAAAGACGACTTAAAAAGGGATAAAAATTTTGCTTTTAAGATTATAATGTCAAGAAGCTGTTGAAACGGTCCGGCACAGCTTCTGACTATAAGTACGTGACGTGGGCTCAATTCTCAGCTTAAGGGATGAATTGTTTTCATTTCCTCGCTCTGATAATAGGGCAAAGCGTGAAGTTCAATTCCCACACTCAATACACACTCTCGAAAATTGGACGTCTTATGCGGAATGGATTGTCTTTACACTAGGTTCCCTCTGCCTACCTTGCTATGCGGAAAGAAACCTGAAGCAATATATTGAAAAAAAAACAAAAAAAAAGTAACAGCCTTGAACGGGGAACAAAATTTGGCATTAAAACCGCTAGTTTAAATGATGTATCAGATGGCCCTGGTTAAGCCTATACATTATATTGTCTGAATTTAGAAAAAGTTAGAGACCTTAAATTTTTTTACGGAACCCCCGGTGGGCGAGCCCGAGTCACGCTTATCCGTTTTTTTTTATATATGAAAGTAGCTGAGTAAGGTTGTGGGAATCGCCTTTGGCGTCCAAATAATGGCCTGAATGTTTCTTCGGATGGCCCCTTTAATTAAGTTTGTCTTTGTAACGTTAGAAAAGGCACGTTTACTTTTAAATTATTATGGGTTTACTTTTGTTGTTTTTATTTGGCTTGTTATGATTGTAAATATAAGTATTGCAATATTTATACATTTAATTTTCGTGCAAAAATATGATATTTATATTTATAACTTCACGTACAGCGTGAATACAGCACTCACATCTCTCCAAACTCACCACCACCACCACATATAAATGATAGAATAGAATAGAAGAAATCACTTGAAGAAATCACTTTCTGTCCAGTATCCATATATTGCGTGTTGAGCGGCAGAAACTGAACGCGGTACTATGTCTTACTAGTGTAGAGAAATAATTTTAACAGTGTATTTATTACCAATGTGAATCTGATCCACAACGATCGCTTTACCAATTAGACTCTTGTTTCGCTGCATTTCTATTGTGATGTTGTTTATATCTTTATTTCGCTATGGTGAATTTCTCTAATAATACAATTAAAATATTAGAAGACATGAAATTAAAAAAATAATAATATTATATTATATTCTATGTACTTTGCTTATATTGTAACTGGTCTACAGCGTATATAAGTCATGAAAACAAGTTTTTTTGTAAATTCCACCATTACCACTATCTTAAACCTCATTCATTTCACTTCGCCCATTAGATCTAAGATTAAATTCCGATTAGATTTCCTTCAAAGTTTTCCCCTTATCAGTCACCGAGTCTTTGGTTTCGAACTAAATAATCGTGTTCTTTAAACGAATTTCCACGTAGCAAAATAGCTATGGCCAACCAATTTGGCTTAAATTGAATAACTTCGGAGACATTGTTAGCGCGGCGTGACTAACCTGAAACTCGGGAGCCCATAATCCAAATTTATAATTTCCAATTGCGTTATTTCTAGAAAATTAATTAAGTCAAAATTTTCAAAAGAATCAATCCGTGAAAGGGGAATGAAAGGAATGGCAAAGTTGCACAAGTCCGAATTGAATCGCAGCTTTATTTAAATTCTGTAACACTTTCCAAAAGATAGATTAATTATATTCCATTTACTTTGACTATTCGTTAGAAATGGTATAGCTTTCAAGTTTGTAAAGTGGTTATTTTCTAAATATTAATATTATTTAATAGAATTGTATAGAAATATTATTTTGTACTAAAATATATTGGAAAATAAAACAAATAACATAAAAAAATCCAGAAATATATATTTTTAACGTTATTTTCCTACTTACTCGTCTAAAGAGAGAGAGAGACAGAGAGAGAGATTATAAAAAATGTTTTTAATCAAACCTTAAAATTAAACTAATCCCGGGCTTAAAACAGTCACACGTCTTCCATACAATCTCTGCTCCACAAAAGCTAATTTCTTAGCTTTATTGAATAACTAGCAGCCACTCGAAGCATGCTCAAGACAAAGCGAATTTGCTATCATCCCAAATGAAATTTTGTGAAACCTATTTAAGCTTTCAAATTTTGAGGATAATAATGTTGCTTTGCTTGTCTCTTGTGTCTCATTTAATACAATTGAGCGAATATCTAATTTTTCTGTTCGAAATATGTTAGATAGGTATGGATGATATAAAAAAGATAATCTAGGTTGTTTTATTAGCTAGATCAAGACGAAAATTTTGATGTTCCATAAGCTTTTTTAACCGACTTCTATAAGAAAAGGAGGTTAAATTCGACTGTACTTTTTTATGTTTGTTACCTCGGAACTTTTTACTGCGTGAACTGATTTTAATGATTCTTTTTTTATTTAAAAGCTAGTACTCCTTGTGTGGTCCCATTTTGTCCATTTCTTTCCTGATGTATGCGGAAGCGTCTGTGCGTGCATGCGTGAAGCTGATTATTACTATTACTAATAAATATATTTTTTCTTACAGGCCTACCACGTATGCCACGACGGTCGTGAAGGTCACCAAGGCGCCGCCTTCCTCTGCACCAACGGCACACTCTTCGATCAGGCCAAGTTCGCCTGTGATTGGTGGTATAACGTGGATTGCTCACAGGCCATAGCCCACTACAAGTAATTTTGTTTATTTAAAATATTCTTCTCTTAATTCTTATTTTATTATTTATGCTGAATATGTATTTCTGGTGTACGTTCAAAAAACGCTATATGAACATGGACAAATTGAACTAACTTTACAATACCTGACCAAACGAAGATCGTGGGTTCAATTCTCACGCCAGTGTTTTTTTTTATATAGTCGTTTCTCCGAAGTGTTGTTTGTTTTCATGTATTTCATACATACTCGTATATCAAAATAACGAATTGATATTACAGTAGGATAGTACATGATAAGAAGAAATTATAATAAATGTTTTTGACTGTACATGTTCAGGATATTTTTTTCCATTTCCTCATCGAATTCAGATGCATTGTGTGTTGAGTTGCGGAATATAACACTGCGCTTTGCTTTGTTACCACAGGGAGTAAATAAAAATATTGAATATTTCATTTCAACGAGTGGGATTCGAACCGTCGCGTTTACAGTCACACCCTTGTGCCACTTTGCCACGATGGCCTCAAAATCTGCATTTTATTTATATCTAACTTTATTCAGTTTAATAATAATATTTTAAAGAAATATTCTCGGTTTTACATAACCAGGGGTGGCTATAATTTGTCATACTTAAAACTTGCCTCAGGTCGTTATTTAACGGATTATTGCTATTAATCGAGTCGAATAAGAAATCGTTTAAAATTGTTTATTTTATAGAAATGATATCTTTGTTGCTACTACAAAAAAGGTCCAATTCTTCAGTTTCTTTTATTTAGGTAATTCTAAGAATTACTTTGTAGTAATTCTTAGAATTAGCTAAAGAAAAGAAAGAAATTTATTAAAAAGATAGATATTTTACCTGTTAGATTAAGATACGATATAGCGAAATTATTTCATTAGTTCACAAAATGTTGAAATGAACTGGTTGTGAGCTCGATCCCCGCTCGAGGAAATGAAATATTTATTTAAATGTATTTTACATTTTTTTCGCTCTGGTGTCGAGACAAAGCGCGGCTTTGTGTTCTGTCACGGCTCCAAAATTCGGTTGAAAGTGGGGAACGGAGTGCCTTAACCGCCGACCTTGCTGTGTGCGGAATACAGCGTGAAGCTGATTTAATAGATTTTTTTTATTTAATTCGTTGAGACCATTGTGACGCAGAAACACACACGCGTGACAGTAACGCGACAGTTAATTTCATCATTCCCCACTCTGGGAAATTATTATTGTTCTTTTTTTAATTTGTTTCCTCGTAATAAATTTAATTATTTTACAATCAATTTATTTATATACGTATTTTAAAGTACCCAAGAAATAGTTGTGTTCCGCCATCGATCGCGTCTTAAATTTTTTTTATATATGAACTTAATATTAGGTTAAAAATATTCAATAGAAAAGCCAGGATTTAGTTAAGCTTGTCTATATTTTGTATTATTTTATGAGTGGGGTGATTTAATCAGACACCCTTCTATATCTCACAGTGGGCGTCTTTGCAATTACGTGTTCAATGTTAGCGGTAAATAAACCTTATCATGTTCAAGAAATTTAAGCCCTAGTAAAATAGCAACAGAATTATATTATTTTAAAAAACAATCAGCTTCACACTGTATTCCGCACACAGCAGGGTACGCAGGGGGAACCTTGTGTTAAGACACTCCGTTTCCCACGTTCCGCTCGATTTTGAAGGCATTGCGCGTTGAGTTGTGGAAGTCTACGCCGCGCTTTGCCTCAACACCAGAGCAGAGTTTTTATATTATTTAATAATATTTAATGCTAATCACATAATTAGAATAATAAAACCTGATATAGACAACGGTCTATACGGTCTAAACGTTCAGAACGTTGAAACAAAGTACGGCACTTAGCGAAGTGTCTTAATACTAGGCTTTCGCTGCCTACCGAGATACATGCGGGATACAGCGTGAAGGTGCGAAAAAATAACATCATCTGAATTTTCTTAAGTTCACACTGTGTCTCGCCTTTAGTGGGAAATCAAAGCCAGAACCGCATGGCATAAAGCTATTTTTTAACTTCACACTGTATCCAGCTCAAAATAGGGTAGGCAAAAGGGAACCTGGTAGTCAAATTCTGGAGGCATTGCTTGTTGAGTAGTGGAATTTAACGCCGTACTATGCCTCGCTACTAAAGCGAGGAAATGAAAATTTAAATATTTCATTTCCCCAAGTTCATACATAAAACATAATTGTACACATATGCCAATGCACCACGACAGCCTAATATTCTCTGAATAATATTCTAACCTATTATTATTTATTTAAAATCCAGGTTGAACGCAGATCCCTTGAAAAACCCCTACGTGCCTAAGCCAAAGCCAGAAGAGTTACAGGAAGCGCCACATGGAGTTTACTATAGAAAGATACACGATTAAACATCTGTGTTTTGTCATTTATCTATTACTATTAAAATCATATAAAGATTGTGTCATCGTCATACATCAATCATATGAATCATTAAATTAGCTACAGCCAACTTTAAACTTTGATATTTAGGCAAAAGTGTGGATATCCAAAGTGATTAACATATGAGTATTATTTCAAGACATGTTGGATTTAGAGTAATAATCAGCTTCATTCTGTATCCCGCACACAGCAGGGTAGGCAGAGGGAACCTAATGTTAAAACACTTCGTTCCCCACTTTCTGCCGAATTCTGGAGCATTGCGTGTTGATTGACAGAACTCAACGCCGCGCTTAACCTCGACACCAGAGCGAAGAAATGGAAATATAAATTTAAGTAAATATTTCATCTCTTCGTGTGGGGATCGAACCCATAACCGTCGGTTTTACAGTCACACCTCGTGCCGCTGCGCCACGACTGGCCTCAATTGATGTGGATTTAGAGTATTTGTGAGAAAGAAAGATTTATGAGGGGTAGAAAGATTTATAAATGTGACGGTTGTGGCTTCGATACATACTCATTGAAATGAGCTATCTTCATGTCCCTGCTATATGTGGGCCACAGCGTGAACGTAAAAGAAACCATTTCAAAAAATTAAAGACTTTTAAAAACAAATAGCTTGTGATATATTCTCTTTGAAAGTAAATAGATACTTAATAGATTTTTACCCGACTTCTATAAAAAAAGGAGGTTATCAATTCGACAGATTTGTTTTAATGTTTTTTACCTCAGAATTTTGAACTGGTTGAATCGATTTGATGATTCTTTTATTTATTTGAAAGCTGGTGCTTCTCGTGTGGTCCCATTTTATTTAGTTAATCTATGAAAATGTCATTCATGAGAAAATCATATAATTCTTAAATTTGCATTAAGTACGTGCGCGACAAAATGGATGAATAACTCAATATCTTGTCAACCGATTATTCTTTTTTTATTAGAAAGGATAGATGATTATGAGATCCGGTTGAAATTGAGGAGTTAGTTTTTTTGTTTATTTTAAATATTAAATATTTTTTTTTATAATTTTTAAAAGATAAGGGATAAGACAGTAACAAAATTTTCGTTTTCCAAATCCAGGTATAAAATAAAATATTCAAAAATAAATCAAAACACGAAGCTATTACAGAAATTTCATAGTCAAAGATAAATTCTTGATAATAAATTTTGATTCGTAGAAATGAAAATCTTTGAAGCTCACATTAATAGGTCACTTAGAAATTACAAGTTCAAAGTTGGCTCTTAGCTACTCATTTATCATTCATAATATTCATTTTTCATGAATCAACTGTATATTTATTTTGATTGAATATAAATCGTTACCATTACTACTGTGCTTATATAAATCGTTACTTTATCCGAATCGCTTAGTTCTTGGGTTTAAATTTTTGTCTAGGTATAGTATGGTGATAACAACATAATTTACAGATTTTGACATATACCTATTAATAAAATATTACATTCAGGCCTTTGTGGCGTAGGGGCTCATGCGTGTTACTGCAACGCGACGGTTTTGGTTTCGATTCCTACCTGAAGGAATGTATTATTATTTATTAATATTTTCATTTCTTCACTCTGGTACCAAAGCAAAAGACTATTTATACTGTTATAGACTAATTACAAGAAATCGTTTTATAAAATCATTACTTTAAAATTATATAAATCTAATATTACTATAAAACTGATAATTAATAGAAAAAGTAACGGTTTTTGTAAACACATTACTGTTCACTTCATGTTCATATTCATATAAATCATTTATATTTAAGTCACATTCATTCATTTATTCATCACATCATCTTTGTATAAGATTTAAACAAATTATTGTAATACTCATATTGGGTAAGTTTAAATTGTAATATTTTATAAGGATGCCATTAAATAGTTACCCAATCATTTTGTTTTACATTTTTTTTAAGTAACTTAACTTACTAGGAAATTAAGTAAAAGAAAAAATAATTTCAATGAAGAACAATATAATTTGAGAGTTGGAATTAAAGAATTGCCTTAATCCTGAAAAATCAAAGATCTTACATCTTTGATTTTCACGATTATTTCCTACATTTTAAATAAAACTACTTTATATGGATTAATCGCGTATATTTACTGATAAAAAACAGTGTCCCAACGCTACACCCTCTCTTCCTCTAACTCTAAGGCCTCCATTCACCAAAAAAGATAGAATAGCCAGAAAAAAACCGGAGAAGCACGAGTCAGGCTCGCCTCCCGAGGTTTCCGTACAACAAATGGAGGTCTCAAACTTTTTCTGAAATTCAAGCTTAGCTTATCCAGAGCCTTTTTATCTGAAACCTCATTTGAACTAGTTAGGATTTAACTGCAAATGTCGCTTTCAGATTTTTTCCTGAATTAGTACTACCTGTAGATAGACTAGTTGCCAAATTTCATAATTCTAGGCCAACCGAAAGAATCGTATTAATTTTGATGCCCCTTTTTTCTTATATTCTATAGCCACATATTTTTTAAGTAAATACAAATAAATTTTCAAGAAATCAAGGGACAGTAGATCTGAGTATATGTTTTGAATTTCAACCTAATATCTCCAAGCATTCCTAAAATAAAGGCTCTTGACAGATATATAGACAGACGGACGGACAATAAAATGATCTTATAAAGGTTCCTTTTTCCTTAAAATGTACGGAACCCTAAAAAACATCGAAAAAGGACATTTTGTAGGCCAACAAGCAATATTGCTGACCGACTGTGAACTTCGATATAACGCCGCGCCTCAATAGTGCATTGTGTCGGTGTCAATTATCCCACGAAAAATAGACAAAGGGAAATTTCGCAGTTACAATTTTGACGCTACAAACATCGGGTTGAATGATTGAATTTCAGCTCCGTTGAAAATGAAAATGCTCGACGTCCATAATTTTTTGATGTTAACTCTTTTTGAGGTAAGCGGGGTTTTTTTTTATTGAACTTTCTGTCTTAGCTGGTAGAGTTGATTTATTTTTCTTTTGGATTACATTGTTGTATTTGAAATTTTTTATGAAATTTGTGATATATCCAAATAAAAAACAAACTAGTTGGCTTAACTTAGGTCTAAGTCTAGTCAGACAAAATGCAAGTATGGCGTTTAGTTTCATAAGTAAATATAAATTACATTTAAAATGACCGCCTTGTTCTTTTAGAAATTGTGTCTACTACGTTAGATACACTTTTGTATATCCTAAAATTATAATAAATACAGTTTGTTTTTTCAGTTTTTCCTATTATCCGCACGAACTCGAACATCACGCATGGACTGCTGAAACCCAACGCCACGCTTTGTCTTAATAGGTACAGAAATGAAAATTAAATCTATTTCTTATTATGTGGCTATACTATCTTATCATAGCACAATTCATAAATAATTTAGCGTTCCGATGACACTGACCATGCAGCTTTATAAGCGGGGATTGCTATTTTGTGGGAAAAGGGGTAAACTAAGTAGTAAAGTACCTGCCGGGGCCTGTCAGACCTAACGTCGGTGCTTAAAGGTTAATAGGTCCTTTCTCTACAACCTATCTCATCTTCGTTCCTGCTATGTGCGGGATACAGCGTGAAGCTAAAAAAATTAAAACGTACTTTATGTTCACTTAAAAGAAGTCCAACGAATTCGCATATCCAAATTAACAATACTAATTTTATCAACTCTAATTTTATATACTTACTTGTTCTTACTTCGTTTGAATAATATAAATTCATTGTTTAAACTTTTAGAAGATAGTTTGCTTAGACTTTGGCGGTGTAAGACAACTAAACGGTAAAAGTTGTTAGGAGTTCGTGAGCTTCATTCAATAATTATTAAAGTTACTTGCCATTGAAACTTTTGGCAATTATACAGTGTGTACTCAGATGTTGCTTGCTAAAGGGAAATATTTTTGAGACAGTGTTTGGAGTCTTCTGTATTAAAATATAGATTATTAAGCTTCACGCTGGATCCTGCACCTATCAGGGGAGGCAGAGAGTTCTCTAAAGCTAATGCCTCAGATTTGAGAAAAACCGAGGCAAGAAACTCAGCGAGATTTTTTTTTTAAATGATGGATCCGAACTATCGCCTTCAAGTCTGGGACTACGCCGACTGAATAAGAGTACCGAAACACTTTTAGTGCCGACACACGTTGGCACCTGTGTCAACTCAGTAGCACATCAACAGAACACTAAAGGAGAGATGCCCACTCTATTTGTGGATGCCCAAAGAACTCGACTACCAGCTTTCTTACAACTTCGCTTTGGTGGCGTTGTGGAATGACGCCAGATGAGAAAGAGAAACTGGCTAAAAAGTAGAGAATGGAGTGTCTTGACACTAGCTTCTCCCTGATTATTCAGCTATAATAATTTTAAAATTCAGTTATAATAATGAAATTATTATTTTTAAATTACCAATTCAAATTAAATAACAATTTTCTCAACTTATTACACAATTTTAATTTACAATCTTCATATTATCTATAATATTATCTACAATCATCACATCAAGAGATAAATCTATCCATTTTCCGAACAATCCTACAATCTACCAGTTACTTACATATATAGCTTTTAAAACGCGAAATGTGACATTCAGTAGTAATGTTTATCCATGATGGCAATCACGGATCGGCACGGTTTTATCGAAGTGCCGAGACACTTTTAATTAAAATAATTGTGAATCTTTTAAATGAAGCCCGTCGTATCGGGGAAAGCCTATCGCTTGCAGGGGTAGAGTGCACTTTAAAGTGACAAAATATATCAATTAATTAATGGCATTTTTGTAATACATCAGCTACGAAGTTGGCATTTAAATTAAGTTTGTTTTATACCTATGGAAGGTCAGGTACAGTTGCTTACATATGTTTTATAGCTTAACAATATATCTTTAGGTAGGTAGCCTGTGAACAAAGGGCCAAAAGTCAAACAATCCCTGCATACAACTTTCGACGGTTATAGACGGTTTAGTGTCTTTCTTTACCTCTCTTACCACTCTTTTTTATTTTTTTTTTCAAAATAATCGTATTGGGTATAGGTAGTTAATTTTTTTTTCAAAATTCGGGCTTATTTAATAAATACATTGATAGAATTGTCCTTAAGATTTATCAATTCTAGGGTAAACTTTTTAAAAGGAAAATGGCAGGATAAGCCGACGCAATTTTTGAGACATTGCGTGTTGATTAGCGGAACTCAACGTCGCGTTTTGTCTTTTTGCCTACATTTTAATTAATATACGCTCCGAGCGATACCACAATCGTCGAGATTGCAATCAGACACTGTGCCTTTAAGCCATCAGTCCTCTAACCTACTTTATATACAGTGTTTTAGTTTCAAATTTGTTGTAGCAAATTCAAATGATATTAAATTCTTCTTAGTCACTACTAGGAATCTTTTCTAACTTGTACATTCAATATCTATAGTTTTCTCGCTATATTCCGCACGTAACATGGTAGGCAGTGGAAACCTGACCGGAACCGGAACTTAGTGTTAAGACAATCCATTCTTATTACAACACTTTCGTTTTATGTTTGCTTTTTGTGTTGGATAGACAGAAGAAACAGTGTTAAAATAATCCGTGGGAAAAATCGGGGAACTTTCCGCCCAATTTTCTCATACAAACTATATACCAAAAAAACCGGACAAGTGCAAGTCGGGCTCGCTCACCGAGAGTTCCGTATAAAAATTGGAGGTTTGGAGCTTTTTCTGAAATTCTAGCTTAGCTTAGCCAGAGTCATTTCATGTGATACCTCACTTGAACAAGCGGCTTTAATACCAAATTTTGCTCATCTTTTAAAGCGATTTTTTTAGTATTTTAACGACAAATGTATAGTGTACAGTTTTTTTCAACAAATAATATCTATAGATGCTGGCTACCAAATTTCATATTTGTAGGTCAACTGGAAGTACCCTGTTAATATTGATTCTTTTTTAGTCTGCGATATAAGCGGCCATATCTTTTTTTAAAGTAAATGTAGAAATACGTTATTTTCAGGAAATCAAGGGACCAATTTCAACTCGATATCTCCATGCGTTCCTGAGATAAAAGCTCTTGACAAACAGACAGACAGACGGACGGACAAGAAAGTGGTCTTATAAAGGGTCCTTATTGCCTTAATAGTGTTAGGCGAACCAACAAATCAGACACAAAATCCAGCTTTTACAATAAATTTATTTACACTTGTTATATACACATATACTCTCGTAGTCACAATATTGAAATATGAATTGTAATGACAAGTTGTCTTGACAATATTTTAGAACGTAATGAACACGAGTGCCGTGTCGTTTGTGCTTATATTGGAAATCCACCGGAACAGACGCAGCACACTACCGCCACTTAATACAATCGATAATGGAAACAATATCAAATGACGTACTCATAATTACAGTGACACCTATTACTACATTATAAGTAACTTATGCTAACAGCTCGGCCATCCTGCTAATCGCGAGTCCCTTCGCGATTTAAGAATAGTACACAATTTTTAAATGTCCTAATTTACATAGCTTTAGTTTTGTGCCAACAGTTACAAAATATAATTATATTTTTAGTACAAGTAAGGATATTTACAAAAACTATTAAATTAGATATTCACATTTCATAATATGTAAATTATACAATTTGAAATACATTATCTTAATTAAGCAGATAGTAATTTTTAAAGTCAAAATAATTATTACATAAAACTAGACTCATGTGATGTCCGTAAAAGAGTCCTGTTATTCTTTAACTAAAATTAAATAAAATAAATCTTAACTACACTGAATTCATTACGCCATTAAATTGATTATACAAAATACTTATAAATTATGTTTTACATTACAAACATTTTTTGGATTTAGACATTTCTAGTTTTTTTTTTATTTTAGATTTATACAACAATTATATAATTATGTATATTACATTATATATAATTAGATAGATTTATACAATTTCAATAATTCTCATTAACACAATGAGCCATCAGTATACATACATAGCCATATACATTCATGTTATAATTTAATTATTACATATTATTATTATTTTTTTATTACAAGAATTTGACTAAACAACACCAACAACGCTACATGGAATATCCCTTTTTCATATCGAACACTTATTTTAGTACATTAAAAGAGCATGTTATTATTAAATTCGTAAACTGAGCAGATTCATTAACTTGAAATAAAATAAATCAGTTTCGCACTGTATCCCCGCACACTGCAGGGTAGGCAGAGTGAACCTAGTGTTCAAGACATTCAGTTCCCCACTTTATGCCGAATTCTGGAGGCATTGCGTGTTAAGTGGCAGAACTCAACGCCGCGCTTAGCTTCGACCGATACTAGAGCGAAGAAATGGAAATATATATTTAAGTAAATATTTCATCTCCTCGAATGGGGATCGAACCCACAACCAGTCGGTTTTACAGTCACGCTTTGTGCCCTTGCGCCACGACTGGTCTCATTCATTAACTTTTATATAGTTTATAAGCTTAAAATATAAAAAGTACTGCTAAATAGCACCAGCTGTATAGAATTATTCTATTTCCTATTAAAGTCCCATATACATTATCATAGTTATTTTCAATTCAACCACAGCTAATAATTAATGACACACGTTTACTTTATACATTGTACAAATCTTACATATAAAAGCAGCTCATTTGAAAAAAATGTTCCAACACAATTTGTGACATGATCAGTCAAATACAATAAACAGAACGTGACACCGCTCGCCTCATTACTCGCCATATTCAAACCACATTATCACAACCATAATGACTGCCATCTTCACCACCATAATCTCCATCCTCACCATGATCCTCATCTTTACAATGATCCTCAACATCACAATGATCCTCATCATCACAATGATCCTCACCATCACAATGATCCTCATCATGACCATAATCCTCATTATGACCATGATCCTCATCATCACCAAGATCCATATCATCACCATGGTCCTCATAACCATGATCCTCATCACCACCATGATTATTAGCCTGTCCTCGTCCATTACTGGACAAAGGTCTCTTCAATCATATGACGCGAAGATTGACCATCAGCTCTTACGTACAGCCGTTGCCAGTCACATGTAAAAAATAATAAGTGCTTAAGCACTTATTATTTTTTACATGTGACTGGCAACTTAATGCATAAGCGTTTGCAGATATTAATATCTGCAAACGCTTATGCATTAAGTCCTGTCCTTACGTACGTCTGTCTGTCTGTCTGTCTCTCAGGACTAATTATCTAAAGAAGACATGGAAATATCAAGCTAAAATTTATATGAAACATCCCGATCAACAATACACTAAATCTGCGTAAAATTCGTCTTCTGAATCAACATAAGGAGGTTGGTGGGGAAAATCGTGTCGAATTTGATTGTTTTTTTTTTGGTTTTTTTTTAATTCAGATTATTTTAAGGTTTACTTCTACTTTCCTTAACAAATGTCAGCTGTACGCGTAATTTAATAATTTGAAAGTCTACTTGTAATAAACAAGAAATTAATAATATACAAAAACAAACAAATAACAACAAGTTGATATGATATAACATAGGCATACTTTATACTAAATTTCCATGTTCGTATGCATTATAAAATTCCACAGCCAATTTTCAATTACTAGGCAAAGCTTGTATCCTATATTACTATAACGATATTAATATATGGACTTAAAGGATGTCGATGTTAAAACTGGAAAGTAACGATTATTGTACTTTTATTGTAAATTTTATCTTCAAATACTGCTTTCTTGAGTATTTTGCCGGCTCTTCTCAGCCAAAATAAATCTAAATATATTTCTGAGCCAATGGTAAGGCTTACACCATATATTCACTAGACATTTTTTTGTAATTTTGCTACAAAAATAAAAATAAAAAGAATAATTTTAATTCGATTCACTTCATTCAGCTATACATTGTATTTTTTTATAGTTACCATTATCATTATTTTCCCCGTTATATATGTTTTTTTTTTATTTTCAGATCAAAAATTAATTAATAAGTCACATTACATGTACTACTGTACCTTTGATAGAAAAGAAAGGATAGATATAGGGCGAGTTAAAAAAGGATTCAGGATTTTTGATTTTGGATAAAGGATGTATATGAGCTTTACGCCAGGTACTAGGGAATTCAGCAAAAGGATAAGGGGAAATTGAAAATATGAGAAAGTATCGGTAGAATTAAGAATATTAAGGATTAGAATAATTACTTATTTTATGGTTGATTTCGGCATTTTCTTTGGCATCTGATTTAATTGCAAGTATATAAAACATAATGTCTTTATATGACACGATAGAAGCAAAGCTTTCCTGTGGGGCGTATAATGTTATAAGACGAAGAGCTCCGCTCAGGCTCAAAAAATCTTATATATATTTTGTATCTTTATACTTATTGTACAACATACCATCTTACTTTACATAAATAATTATTTTATGGGACGAAAATAATAAGATTTTGTACCCCATAGTACAATTTACAGTTGAGTTACAGCAAGCAAGAAATGACTACTTTTTACTACCGCCTCTTTTTCTTTTACCACATTTCTTTCCTTGCCAATTTCTAATATAAGCTAGCCA